>JAWWLV010000018.1:15831345-15849251 GCA_035041135.1 Platyrinchus mystaceus | reverse complement strand
CCATCCCCATCCCCATCCCCATCCCCATCGCCATCCCCATCCCCATCCCCATCCCCATCCCCATCTCCATCCCCATCTCTATACCCGCCCTGGCAACCGAGCTGCCCGCGAGCGGACGGGGAGCCGGAGTGCGGGGGAGCCCCGGGGCACGGCGGAGCGGCCGCGGTCGGGGTGGGCGGCGCAGGGCTCCGGCCCCGGGGGTGCCCGTACGGCCCCGCTGTGCCCGGGGAGGCGCCGCCGCCCCCGGCAGGCGATGGAGGGCCGGGCTGCGGCCCCGCTCGGTGTCCCCGGACGGCTCCGGGGCCCGGGTTCGGTCCGGCCGCCCCACGCCAGAGGGATCGGCCGTGCAACATCTGCATGGTGTCAGTGTTCTGCGGGAGGGCGGGAGGCTTCAGCCCCTTAACGGGAGTCAAAAGAAATGCTAGAGGAACCCTCCTATAATGCAGCACCGCTCGGAGTTTGTATTCGTTTCTGATTTCATGCCTCCACTGTAGCAAAGGCATCAGAGCCTTTGATCTGCTCTTTTCCCGTTCCCTTCATCATGAGGTCTGGAGGGAAAAAGCTGCTCCATAACAAATACTTGATTTTTGTTGGGATAAACAGCATGAGACATTATAGCAGGGTCTGTTTGCCTCTTTTTGAACAGGTTTTTGAATATGTATGTTGGTGACTTGTATTGCCGTAACAAAAGGGATGGGGGTGGGGGAAAGGGAATGCTGCGTTTGGAGCTGCATCTTGGAAAGTCAAAGAAAGACTGGCTTATTTTGCCTAAACTGACAGTCTGTGCTTTCAGATTTACGTACTTTGCGTCCTTAGTGTCGTTTTGACGGTTGTTGCATGCTGGTGAGGACATACAAAAAAATTTAAATAAAGACAAGAGATCATTCAATATTCATAGCAGAGAAATAGCATGCATTGCAGTGATGCTTAAGAAAAGTCTGAAATTACTGTGAGCAGTTTGTGTGAAAAATGCAAATAGTGTTTTGGGTGTATTACCTGGTCAAGGCCACCCTATAATCTCCCAGGAGGGGCTGAGAAACTCGTGTGTAGGAAAGGTTTTTCATCTATTATGCCTGTTACCCAAGAATCCCTCATTACTTAACCAGCAGAACTGAAAAACAGAAACAACTGCTATCGTAGTTTTATGTGGTTTGTGTAAGCCACAATATTTCTAAAATAAGGTAACTTTAAAAGGGAGGTATTTTAGTGTAATTCTGTACTGCCGCTTAAGTTAAAATACAGTATGTGCTGGTTAACAGCTGAAAAGCAAAAGACTGAAGTTTATGTTACAGCATAAGATGGCAATTTATCACTGTATAGTCCTGATTCTACTCCATATGGAACAGGGAAGAGAGAGCTTTTCTTTCATATGCTGTTCTATGAATACTAAACTGCTAAAGTGGAAGCCATTGTCCTTATTCTGCTTGGGCTCATAGGATTTCAGGCTGCAGAACTGTCCTTATAAACCTTGATTGTAAGGATTCCTAAATTCTCTGATAGTTTAGCCCATATCTGCACTTGGAAAGATCTAAACCTGTTTTTAAAAATGCAGTGTTGCCTCTGATCAGTAGCTGCATTATTGCTTCCCCTTGATCCTCTGATGGTCAAGTGTTCTTGCAAAGGCTGTAGGTGCTCAATTCTTTTGGTCAAAGTCTTATGATTCTAAGGAAGAATCTCGAAAACCATGTTTTGCACAATTACTTAATTAATCTCTGGGTTGGAGACTGGACATGAATTTAAACAAGAGCTAGGTCTTTAAAAAGTGACCTTTACTTAAGGCTGTGAACATGAGAAACCACTTCAAGAAGCATAATTTTGTCATCTCTCCAGCTGTTCTGATAAGATTATTTGCTAAGAAATAATGTGTGAAAATGCTATGGTTTAAACCTCTTCCAGTTTATATTCCTGTGCTGCGGTTACAGAAATTAGCATGTGATCTGTTCCAGGTTACTAGCTGGAAGTAGCCTCTCTCCACTCAGAGAGAGGAATATGGAAGATGCTGGTTTTGTTCAGAACAAAATCTTGGTTGTGGCCTTTGAACACATAAGTGTTTAGGTGCTTCTGCAGACTTTTTATATCCATCTCCCTTGTGTTTAAACAGACAAGGCAATTATTTCATGCTTTAAGCTACTGCATTGGTAGAGGCTGGGGAGCAGCCCTGCCAAGAAGGCCCAGAAGTCCTGGTGAATGGCAATCTGCACATGAACCAGCCACTTACCCTGGCAGCAAAGACAGCCAGGAGCATTATGGTCTGTATGAACAACCATGCAGCCAGGAGGTCAAGGGAAGTGGTTATTCCCGTCTGGTCAGCATTCACTAGACTGCATTTATAATTCTGGGTCCAGTTTTGGTCGCCCCCTACAAGATATTAATGAACTGGTGTTCTGTGGAGGCCACTGAAGTGGCTGGGGCTGGAGGCCAGGCTGTGTGAGGAGAGGGTGAGGGAGGGGGACTCGCTCAGTCTGCAGAAAGGGAGGCTTTGGGGGGGCCTAACAGCACCTTCCAGTACTTACAGAGAGGTCTTCAGGGAAGTGGAACCAGACTCAACACAGTGCTTTGTGGCAAAGAATGAGAGGCAAAAGGCATGTTGAAATGAGAGGTTCAGACTGGATGAAAGCAAAATCTCTGGTCCCACTAGCACAGTCTTACATGGGGACAAGGTAGCCCAGAGAGGTTGTGTGGTCTCTTGTCCTTGAAGGTTTTTAAGACCAGGCTGGATAATTCCCTGAGCAAACTGCTTAGACCTCACTGATGACCCTGGTTTGAGCAGAATGTCGGACAAGAGACCTCTGACTTTCTTTGGAACATGAATTGTTATGATCCTATGAGCAGCTTCATGCTTGTGCCTATCCATACCTGATACAAGAACCAGACGTGTTTCTTGTATCACTGATGCAGTCACATGCACTTCACAAGTTAAGAGGAAGAGCTGGAAGCCCAATCAGGATTCACTGGTTTTTAGACACTCAAAAAAACTTGCAATCACTGAGTCAAATGCTCATTATAAGTACTTTAGATACTTGCAAATGCTTTTAGTATACTGGGAAGAGTATTACATGTAAGATTTCTCCTTTTTTTCCCGAGGACCCATTTTCCCCTGAAAAGCAGCTCAAGAAAGCACCATGTGATTACTGAAGTGTTCAGTAGGCTTGTGTTGTCTGTAGGAGCTGAACATGCAGCAGTTAGGCTTTGTCATGGCATCTATGAGAAGAGGGCTTTCATTCCAATTCTCAGTTTAGTCTGGACTTAAGTCTTATCTTGGCTAATGATACTGTTTTTCAGAATAAAGGTCTAACACAACTGGTAAAAACATAATTAGAATGAACAGTTTGTTTCTGATGCTGGTAGGTAAATGCACTGTCATTTGAGTACATGACATTCCTTTCCTTTTTGTTGCAGTACTTACTGTCTTCATTCACGTGCTGCAGCAGAGGAAGGTGATTTGCACTTCAAGAGGAGTAAGTTAGAGCTGAGCAAAGCCTGGAATCTGGAAAACTCCAGGATTCACAGGTGTTTCCACCTAAGCAAAAGAGGAAGGATTAGAAGCCCTGTAGGTAAGGATAAAAAGGAAAAAGTGTCATTCTTCTCAGATGATAAGGTTACATGAAATACTGCTGGAGATGCATACTCTGAAGTATACTCTTGCATGAAGGGATCATTTTCTTTTGAAGTAGAAGTAAATGAAAAGGAAAGGAAAGTTGGCAAAAAGGTATACAAAATATGTCACTTATAACCAGTGTGAGGTTTGGAGTCGAGATAAGGATTTTCAAAGAGTACTTCTGCAATGCAGACATCCACTGATACCAACCTGGGCTGCCAGTGGGAGCTGCATGGAGGAGTATCTTGGGACAGTTGTCTATTTTGAATTATTAAGATGGAGTTTCCTTCCGAAAATAGCCCTTCTAGTTACAGGCTTAGTAATGAAGATTCAGCCACAAGGGAATAACTTGTTATTGCTTTATTACTTAAAAGGCAGATTGAATATTTCCATTCTGTTAATTGAGTGAAGTAGTTTTTGAACTTCCAGTGACTGTAGAAGAGTCATCTCTGCTTTCCAGTTGTTCCGCTTTGGATTTGTTGTGAGTGACAGCCAACTGATTATCTTAGCATGACACTGCAGGGTTCTCTGGGGGATTTAGTGAGATAGTAATTCCAGTAAAAACTGAACAGAAAATTGATATTTTAGCAGATAAACAGTGATGGAGAATTCATATTTTTATGTATAGAGTTTCATCATTCCATCTCACTGTGTTAAGAGCCCGAGTCCACAGAAAGAGTTTCATTTAGCTGAGATTTTAGGAGTGACATCAGAATGATCCCCTGGGATCACTGTGTGGTCTGGTCCTTTGGATAAGCAACTGAAGAAGGAAGCATAAGAATAAATGTAGAAGATCTTGCATATCTTCAGGTAACCTTAGTTGTGCTATAAACTAGCAGCAGACAGCAGTGACAATGTCATCTCAATTCCTCACAAAGGTACTGTGCCTATCTGTGGGAGAATCACATGGACAGATCTCTTACGGGCCTCTGGAAGGGCTTCTCAAGGCATCCTGCCATGCAAAAGACCACTGGTCTCAGGCAAATAACCCTGTAGCACCCACAGATCCTCAATCACAGATTAAGATCAAAGATTAAGTCATTGCAGCATTTCATACTGAGGAAGAAGCAAAGTGCATCAAAACCCTTGTGGAACCAACTCTTGTTGTCACGAAGCATTTGTGATAGAGAAGGGACTTTTGAAGTGGTTATGTTAATGAAACACAGAGAAAACTCATCTGCATAAGGGAGAGACCTGGACACCTGTAAGGGCTGACTTACTTTAGGAGATTAAACTGATCAGAGAAATAAAATTAGCATATTGGAAAGCAAGAGAACATGGGAGGAAGGCAGGAAGGAAAGAAAGAGGGGGAATGAAAATGTCTGTATTGGTGGTGGTGATAGTGGTATGTCAGTATATGAAAATTCTCAGAGGAAGGAGAGGAAGGAAGAAGAATATTTGAATTGTAGGCTTCCAAAGAGTGAATGTTTAGGTAGAATTAGGGAGCAAGAATGAAGCATAAGCTGCAGTTCCAAAATCAAGGTGATACCTGCCTCAAATTGTCTAAAACACAAGTTTATGGAATCATCAGTCGGCACTAAAAGAGGATAAAAAATTATGAAAAATTATTCCAAAACCCTCCAAACAAATATTTTTAAACAGCATTTTTTCCCCTTTATACAAGTCATAATACAGGGTGAGAAGTACAAGTTCCAAAAGGACAGCACCTATCTAAACAATATTATAAGAAACTCCTAGAAAGTGTAGCTGTGTTTGACATTCAGTGTTCAGGTTCAGTGCAATAGCTTATTTTTGTGTGAAAGAAAGAATAATAATGAAAATAGTATTTCCACAGTGCCCTTCAGCTGTTTACTGCCATTCATGCACTACCCAGAAACAAAGGTGCTTGGGTGGACTTTCTGTCACCCAGTGACAAGATCAGAAGATTACAAGTGCTACTTAACTTTGCCTTTTCCTGCCCCAACAAAATGGTAATGTATTCCTGGGTTACTGGATTAACTGAAGAGAATGGGTTTTGCACAGACCAGATTCTGTTCTAGAATGACATAAGATTTTAATTCTTTTTTTTTTTTTTTTTTTTGCTATCACCAAGAGTGAAATAACATCAATGAATTGACATTTCTCTCTAGAATCACTGATACCAGCTACCACCAAAATTTATTTCAGTGCAAGGGCAAGTGCACCCTTTTGGTTTAGTCAGATCTTGAAATAGGTCTCGAAACTCACTCTGGGAGCCGAGAGATGACCTTTCAACACATCAAGGGGAGTGCATGGAGATGGGATTGCTTGCTTCTTGTGCAGAAGCAAGATCGCTTCAGGGCTGCTGTGCTCCTCAAATCCATACCAAATCTCTCTCCTGGAAATGAAATCTTTAATGTTTTCTTCTAATCTGCAGCTTTTCTGTCTATTAAGGATGGCCATCCTGACTGATACCGGGTTTCACAGGGTTGTTGTGCTGTCTTGAGTTTTAAAGATGACTACAACTACTGTTAGGTGAATAATCACAAAGGCAGTTACACAAAGAACAGAAATATTTCTACTCTTATAAACTGATCCAGTATACAAAGAAGAGAATTACGTGTTTCCCAGTTCTTACTATGCAGCATAGCATGTTGTTGCCATGCTACCAGATTGCTTGCCTTGATGTTTAAATTTACCCTTAACAGATTTGTATTTAAAAAGAATGAACAGTAAAAAGAATGTTAACAGTACAGTAAAATATAAAGTAACATGACAAGATGTATACCTTGTCACTGATTTATGACAGATTTTTATCTTCTTTCCTAAATAAACCCCACCATCACAACAAATCTCAGATATGAATGAACCAATAAGATACGGAAAAGTTCTGTCTGGGAATGCAATAAAGGTTTATATCAAGGAAGGAATGTTAATTATAGTTTCCATACTTAACAAAACTGTGCATTTTGCCTGCCTCGCTAAGTGCCTCTTGCTGTCCTCATAGTCTCTGATTTACCACAAAGGGATATCAGAGCACAATGATATTTTCTTGTTATTGCTGTATTGTGGAGGACAAAGGAGTGTTTTATATTTATATTTATATTTATATTTATATTTATATTTATATTTATATTTATATGTCTATATAGATATATATAGATATGTAAAATGCCCTTTAGGCACAAAATCTTGTGTTACTGGAAGACAGGTCTTGATTAGAGATAAGGCAGCTTTAAAAGGAAACTTATCCCTGTGGTATTCTTAGCCAGTCAATCAGTGTGGCTTTAATTATGTAGAAGTATTTGGCATGTTATGGCCCAAGAGATAAGAGCTGTTGAATACTAGATGACTGAAAGGGAAGGAATTCTGTTGGTGACTAGAAATTACATGCTCAGTGCTGCATTAGGGACATAAAATAAGCACTGGAGGGGAACACTTCCTAATAAATACTGATTTGCATTGTATTTCTGATTCCAGCACTGTGAAGGTTGTTGGTAGGAGAATTCTTCATTCCTGGTTAATGACTAGCTGCTTCCTTGATGGAAGACTTGCCATGAAAATACCTGTGTAGTATCAGGAATGTGACTTTAAGTCATTTGTTTTGGTGTGTGTGTGGGGGGGTTGGTTGGTTTGTTATTTATACAGCACTATTAGCCCTTTGTGACAGTATTGTTTTCTTTCCTGTGCATTTACCTATATTTGTTTTTTAAGTTTTTAGTCACAATTTAGTAAACTATCTGTCTTGTTCTTGAGCTGACATTGGTTTAGTTTAGATTTGTTAACACTTTTTGGTGTTGGGAGTCCTAGGATATTTCATGGTTTAGTTGAGGCTCCAGGTATTGGTGTGTGAGAATCACAGCTTTGAGCTTAATTTCACCCAGGTTCCAGGAATGAAGTAAGTGTGAATGTGTACTTCAGATGTCTGTGGACAATATGATACCTTTAAATAATTTTGGAATTTTTGTCATTGGCAGTGCTACAGCAGTTGTAGTAAAAATAAGTTCCTTAATATTAATCATCATCTGTTTGAATGAGCTAAGCTTGAGTTATCAGTTTTCTTTCTGATGGTAATTAGCATTTTTATAACCATTCATAATAAATGGCCATCCAGAGTTACATATTTTCCTATGAGTAATGATAATCCTAATTAAATTAAAGTAGTAATTAAGGTAATGGCAGTAACCTACTCTAGTACAGGTAAACACTATCTCAGGGTTAGGAAACCCGAAAGCTGTGTATTGCTGCTCTCCCTGTGCTTTGGCACAATGTGTCTTGTCTTGTGGCAGGATGAAATCCATCCTGTATTTAAGATGCTATCTCACATCATCAGATAAACTTGTGGCTGACTGTGGCTGACAGCTGAGGTTGGCCCTGGCTGACTGCTTACAACTTGTACTGGGCCCACTGACACACTGACTGTCAGCTGCTCAGGCTGGACTTGTGGCAGTCCTTGCTGCTCCCCACTTCAGCCCATGCTGGGAGCCTTGGAGGCTCAGCAGGGAGGGTTCTCTTCCTGAACTGCATTCCAGGCTCCTGGGCACAGGAGTCATCCTGAGAGACCCTCATGTCTCATGAAGATAGGCCATTGGGGAAATTCAAACAGTAACTTATAAACAGTACAGTTTGAAGTTTACCATCCATGTGGAACATAGCTAAACAACACAGCAGCATCCTGAATGAAATGAAGGTGATTGCAAAAAAAAAAAAAAAAAAATAAAAAATCCTTCTTGTAGTAGAGCCCATGAGCCAGCTAAGCGTGGAGCTTCTTGGTAGTTGGCATTTAGAAAGACAGCAGTAAACTGTCATTGCTCAAAAGACTGTCCTATCTAAATAGACTTGACAGTTTGGTATCTTCTGTATACATTAGTCTACAGAGGAAAATAATAGTGTAAGAATGTAAAAAAGTGGCACAGAGCCAATATAACCTCATATTATGGTAGCAAAAGGTTGAGAAACCCTGGATTTAATCAATAATGCACAGACCAAACATTTACTGAAAACTAATTGAAAAATCTTGACTTGATTTTGCTATTTAGTTGAATGTTGCTTTAACCTTCTTGTTGGGTTAAAGTATGAAGATAAAAATAATTACCTTTATAAATAAACATATTAAATATTTTGCCTATTTAAGTATGAATAACGTGGATAAGAAGTTCTCTGCTGTGGGGACTATAAAAGGATGGCTTTGCAGTTATTACACTATTTTCACTGTTGTTTTCTTTACCAGTACTGTGTCACTGTGTGTGGGTATGTGTGTTTGGTTTTTAAACAGACTCCCCAAAATCCACTTTATTCATTAGTCAGTTGTAGACTTAGTTATAGATTTTTAAGCTCTTTGTGGCAGGAACGTCCGCAGAACACTTAACATAATGAAATCTTGGCTAATGGACTTTTCCACAACACACATAATTTAGGATTTATTTGCCTCCAGCTGTAAGTTGTTACTATAGCAAATACAAGATAAAGAATTAAATGGAAAGGAAAAGAACATGTGACTTTTCAGGGCTTGCATCTGGTAAAGGGATATCAAAGGGCACAGAAGTTGATTATAGCATTGCAATGCTAGGCTCCATATGATGGTACAGAGTTGTATCCTGCAGGGAAGCCTTTTAAGTGCCTGACCAAACCCATTGGGAAAGCCCAGGAAAGGTGTGCACAGTGTTAGGTGGTGGTTTTACAGTGTGGACAGCTTCTGTTTTAAGGGACTGGGGCATATCATTGCAGTTGGAGTGCCTGGAATCTTTGATGTGAACTGAGTGCAGCTCAAAGTCTTCCGAGACTTCAATTTTGCTACAAGCTGTGGCCTTCCCTGCAGTGCTTCTGCCCCCTGGAATGTCCCACCAGCCCTAGCAGGACTAGAGTTGTCTGTCTCTGCAACCTAGGGAGTTCTAGTTACCACTAGGAGGCTGCCATGGGGTTGTTGTTCAGACCATAATAATTAAGCCTAGAAAGATGAAACCAAGTTGATTTAATGATAGAAAATTAGGAATTGTTCCAATTGTCAGCGTAATTAGTCTACATTTGACTTTCCTAATAAACACAGCAGTTTATAATAAGTAGTAGTCTCTAGGGATCATATTCTGACAGTCACAATACTTGTCATATATATATATATATATATATATATATATACAACTGCAGACAAGATATTACTTACCTTAAACCTGATACCAAAATTTATATACATACTGCCCTGAGCATCAGTTGAAGACAAACCAATCTATTTATGAACAAGTCACTGAAGAGTAAGTCTTAGCAAGATTCATGCTGAGGTCAGCTCAGTGGGTTAGAGCACAGTGCCAATAACACCAAGGTCATGGGCTTGATCCCCCTATGGGGGAGAAGAGTTGGACTCGGTCATCCTTGTGGGTCCCTTCCAGCTCAGAATATCCTGTGATTCTGTGGTTTCCATTCTTGCCTCAGTAGCTACTCACTGCATGTTTAGTGCTGAGGCTTGTAGAGCACTGAACTGGAGAACTCAGATAACTGCAAACCAGACTGACCTACAGTGTACCAATGTGATGTCTCAGTGATTTGTCAACTACTGCAGTTTTAAAGGAAAAATGTTAATTCCTGAAAGTGTTATCCAAGAGCATAGGTACCTTTACTGAGAACTTAGACAATGGACGTTTACTTAAATGCACTAAGCAAAATGTGATTATCTTACAACAAATTAAATAAAATGTGGGGGAAATTCTTGTTTTCACATTAGCTTTTTAATCTATCTATTTCTAAAGCTTCATTAATATTCTCCTAGTCTTTTGATAGCCAATATGATACAAGTAAGGTAATAGGCAGATATGGAGCATTGGGCTTCCTGTGTGTAGATGTCTTCCATGCTGCTGCCCAGCTAAAACCTTTGGGTACAGCAACCTTGCACTGCAGGAATAATGCCTTTTCTCCACTATATCTATTACATATGGTTTTTTTCCTGTGTGATACTGTTATTTGGCATGCTGCAGCTAAGCCAGCTATAGTCAGTCCAAACCAAATCACTTGTTGAGGCCGCCTGTAGATCCAATTAACCCTCATGGCACTGCATCAGGATGCACTTCCTTCCTGGGAATGGCTGAAGCTGTAGTAATGCTTTTTGGAATGTTGCCTAACAGTGAGTTTTCAGGGTTCTTTCAGTGTGCTGCACTGTTGCCTCCTTAGCCTGCCAGTTACTGGTAGGGGAAGTCTATCTACCTGTGTGTGAAGAAAAAGAATGAACCCAAATCCCAGGCTTAAAGTTCCTGAGTAGTTAGGATTTTGATGGATCATTAAAACTCTCAATGTTTCCATCTCTAGCAGAGCACAGAACGTCAGAGAAGACAAAGAAGAGAGAGCCAGCTATTGTCTCCTGTGCTTTCATGAAGTTAGTGAGCATGGAGGAATGACATGCATACAGCCAAAGACTTTGAAAAGATTCTGAAAAGATATAAAGAGCATAGTATGAACTGCCAAAGGCTCATGTCAAACTGTTCTACCATTTCTGTTCTAATATTTATTTGTGTTTACTTTTATTGTGTTTAATTTTATTTGTGTTTACTTTTATTTTCATAACAAAAATATTTCAGCTTTATCGCACACCTGTAGAGGGTAGAACTACAGTCTCTGGTTTGAAACAGTTGCTCTTCCTATAGTGACTTGGCAAAAGTGAGGTAAACATTCAGTTCTCATCATGAAAGTCCAAAAGAAAATGAATGCTTCCTCAGACTTTCAGCATGCTGATGTTTAAGGGGAGCTATGCTCAGGTGTAATTCATTTATGGGGTTTCATCTCCCAGCAACAGACTCATGAATCATACAGATTCCATGGCATTGTTACAGAAATCACATAAAATCAAGATGCCTTTTCCCAAACACGATCAGAGACTTTAATAAATATTCAATCCCTTCCTTTTCTTGCCAGAACCACCCAAGACACGGAGTAAACCAGTGCTTTGTTGCCCTGCTTTGTCTGAGAAAGCCTTAGTTCTTCAATTTTGACTTTCTCCAACTAGACAAGATCCACATGCCTCTTTTCTCCTTTAATGGCCGTTAGGAGCTGATAAGACTTGTGCATCAGAGCCTAGGCAGCTAATGATGCCTGACTTCCTGGCTATAAGTGAAGTGTTTTAAACAACAGAGTTAATACCTACAGTTTCAGCAGAGGAATGTCTGTTCTGTCAAGGATTTCACTTGAACATTACCTGCAGATTTCTTGAAATGAATTTCTCCACCTTTATTGAAAAACTTCCAAAGTAGAGTAGGCAGTTGAGATAGCCAAAGTCATATTTTTTTCAAAAAGTCCTTTAACTGCAGGCTAATTGCATGTTTTATATCATCCAGGATGAATGTTGTTTGTGCTCTGTGTATTATCAGAAAAGAATCAAAATTTTGGAATCTTTTGTTTAGGCAATAAAGATATTGAGGGGGGGAAAAAGGAAAAATATTAGCTCTATTCTCCAAAATAAAAGAACTGTCTTTGGTATTGCAATTCCATAGGTAGAAATCTGCATAGACTAGTAACTTGTTTATCTGCTCAAAGCTCTTTACATAATTGGCACTTCGTCATCTTCTGTCTGTAAATTACAGTCAGTCATTGTGGGAGTGCCTGAGTAACCAAGAATAGGGTTAACTCCTTGCATATAGATGTAGCTGCCTTCCTGAATCTAGGGGAACAGAAATACAGACATAAATGTATTCCTGCTCTTCAGTGAGATACCAGAAAAAACCACCTTTAATGCCATACATCTGTGGATGCTGGTACAGCAGATAACCTGTTTGGTTCCTTTGAAGTGGAATGATGGAAGTGGACTTGCAAGGAAGATGCAAGTACATAAATCACATAAAACCAAAGACAGGGTGTTACAAACAATTACAAATGAAATGGGCAAATTAGGTAACAAATTCTGTGTTAAGTTTTTGACTGACTTGGTGAAGAGAAGACTCTTTTCAATGTCATTCTTTGCGTTGATAACAAAACATTTTACATCTCAGAAAGCAGTCTGGATCAACCCAATTTACATCTTCCTAGCCTGGTACTTAATATCTGGAAATAAATCCTTAAATAGAACTGGAAATAGGCTTTCTCTAAATATTCAGCTTACTAATTAACTAAGATCTTAGTCCTTCAATTTACAGAGCATTTATGTAAGTGCTTGGTACTTTTTGGAAACCAAAAGATCTCTCTGTACAACATCGAAACAGCTGTGAGAACCAGAGTTCGAAGGAACTGCAACATCCTAAATGCAAAACTCCACCCGTCCTAACTGAGGATAAAAGATGATATCCTCACTTAAAATATATTGGTTACTGTGGATGATCCATCCAAAGCTGCTTTTTCTTTAATGGCATTAAATAATATGCTCAAATTTGAGTTGCAAATTGTAGGATGGTGGGCTGGCTTTCTCTTCAACCAAATCAAGTCAGTTCCACCAAGGTCCTCTGTATCCAACAACCCCAATAGTAAAGAGCATTTTGGCCATCTTGTTTTTCATCTTTTGTTTGCTTAAATTATTTTCTGTTGAGCATAAGGGACACATATTTTTGTAAGTTCACTGTTGGGTTTCACAGATGTAGGGTTAAGGAGATTATTTGTGCTTAGGATTTAATATCTACCAACATGCTGTTCATTTGCCTGATATCACTAGGGACTAGTTCTTTCATTTGCAATTTATAAATCCTCATTTTCAGACATTCAGGTTTTCAGAGAGCTGGATATTTGAAACATCCTGCAGTTATTAATATCACAAATTTTATCTCAGATGAACTAATAGTGTTTATTCAACTGACATTATAGATGATAGGTCCAGGGTTTTGTTTTGTTTTTCAAGTTAAACAGAATAGGTAATGCTAACCTAGTAGCTTGTAGAGGAGTCACCTTGGGAGCCCTCCTTCAGTTCGATGCATGTTTGATGAGGACTGCAGTTTCCTTGTGCCCTCTACTGATAAATTCAGTGATTAGCCTTCCAAAAGGACAACAGCTGAAGCTCAAAAGCACTTAGCCAGTTCTTTTTCTTTCCAAAAACCTTGCATCTGGATTGAAGAAGTCAAACCTGTGCTCTGTGTGTCTCTGTGTGAGGTACCCAACCCGTGGCAGAGGTGGTAAATAAAGATGTGACTGAGTCTTCTGTTAAGTGTCCTGATAGCTCAGATAAGTGACTGTCATGGGCTGTGGTGGCTCATACAAAGTCTTGCATCCCGTGCTCACAAGCCACTCATACTGCTGCAGGAGCAGCTCCATACAGTATGTTTTGATATATAAGCCCTTCATGCCCTGTAGCAGTGTAGGTGTTGAGATTCCACCACTGCCCTTCCAAGCAGTGTTCCTCAGCTGTACAGTCTGGCAGTCAGTGCTGGGGCTGCTCCCCCTGCCCTGTTCAGCTGTTTCCCATCAGATTGTACCAGGGACAGAACTGTCAGGTCCAGAGAGAGCAGGAGCTCTCTGAGATTTGCCAAGCAATAAGTGATAACCTTCTCATAAAGCAGGATGCTTAAAACATTAAAATGCAAGAACAGAAGGTGAAATGAAAATGTGAGTCTTGCTTGAAATGTCTGAGTTAGCTAAATCTCTGTGCTGCTTTCAAAGCATATTGCCTATTCTTTTATAATTAAAGCTTGAAATTATTTTATGTATGCTGCAGTGATTGACTTCACAACGAGAAAGAAATTTAAAAATTCCTATGAGAGAAAGCTTCATAATAATTAATAATATTATGATAGACATGTGAAAATAACCCTTTTTCTTTCTCAGTGTTTTTCATCCTATTCTTGGCAGGCATTTGCCTGTGCTATGCTTGTGGTATCCTTGTGCTATGAGAGCCATTCTGGATTGCTGATAGGCTCAAAGCTCCAGCAGCTTGTAGTGAAATGACCAGATGCCTTTATGTGTTCACCCTGGGCTGGGATGCTGTGAGATACCAAAACGCAGTCTAACATTTTACAGAGAGGCTGCAGTCATCCCAGTGGTCCTACCAACAGCTCATTCTGTATTCAGTTTTCTTTGGACTGTGAAAAACCAACAGAGGACAGAATTTCCCCTTTCAAGTTTTATTATGTTTTCATTTCTACTAAATAAAAAATGTGTATCCTGTTATACTGTAATTTTTGCAAAACAATGCATCTTAAGCATATTTTGGTACTGCCAAGTGACTCAAGATCATTAGTATTTCATGGAATTTCCTTCTCCCTGTATTAAAAAATAATACTTCCTCTTTCTTCTCTGACATTCAATGGTTAGAAAAATGAAGATAAACCTGAAAGAAGACTGCAAAAGAGGCAAATAGTTGCATATCATTTCTGCACCTGTGTACAAGTCATTTTTATGCACTAGAGAGCTGCAAAGTGCTGCAAGATAAAGCCTACAGCATATAAGGAATGTTGTAACAGGCAAGGCCAGAGGCAGAACCTCTGGATCCATCTGCTGTCCTCATGTGTGTAGTGGGAAGCTTCAGCAGATATTGCAGAGCAACTAGGGAAAAAAAATAACTTCCCTCCTAGAACTGGCAAATTTCCCCATTACACAACAGGCACACAGTGTGTACTCTGAGAACAGTATCTGACCTTGATAAAGTCAAAGGGTTTTACACAAACAGTCCAAAAATACTCTCTGAATGAAAAGGTGCTTGACTGTTTGCATTTAAGAGAAGATTCATTATTCCAGGTGATGTCTAAATTTAATTTTTTATATTTCAGTGCTGGTTACTAAAATTGCTGATACAGATCTCGCCAGTTTTCGTACAGCTGCATCTGATTTACTGTTTTGTTTCATAGTTCTGCTAAAGCTTTGAACGCGATCTCTTCATGAGGCGTCTTGTAGTACACACAGAAGTACCCCTAGGGCACTGTATAAATAAATATTCCATCCATGAATGTAGCTAGTAGTTAATTTATCATTTGGCAGTGAGAAACAAGAGACCAGATTACTGATTAATTATAATAAAGCTGAACAGAATGCTCACGTGTATGCTGAAAAAGAGTATTAATATACTAGTGATGGCCTTTGCAATCTGCAGGCTATTTCTGTAGTGTTAAATCTAGCAGTTTAGGAAAGAAAAAAGAACTGTGGTGAATCGTACCAGTATTTTTAGCTTAGCTAATTAAAATTTTATGACTGGCATAGAAGATTTGAGTTTATGGCTCTTCAGGTTTGGCATGGGGAAATGAAAGAATTCTCAAGAGTTGACTTCTGCTATAACCTGTCATATCTTATTATGCTGTTTTTGACTCTGATTTAAAACAAAACAAACTTATAATTTTTTCTTCACTAAAAAGAAGAGGAAAGAGAGCCCCAGTAACTGCAGCCAGCAAGTACATATGAAATAATACCATGATAGCTGTGAGTGACTGTTAGGAGCAATTGCATCCAGTGATCATCCTAAGAATAATGAGGTCCTGCCACCTGGGAAGAAGCTTCAGAAAAACACCAGAAGCAATATTCATGAATTACAATAATTACCTGATATATAGTTATCAAATGCAGTCTAGAAAAACACAAGAACATGCTCTTTTAAGCACGTAGACAAACCCCACGAATGAATGAATCTATCTCAGGGGTGGGTGCAGTGGCACAGGGCCAGACACAGCCATGTGAAACGTGGCATCCCTAACCCATGTCTGTAGCAAAGACACACAGTTGTGTTAAGGAAAATGTTGATGAGGATTGGCTGTTAGCTTTAGGATGAGGTGTGGACACGGCCAGTAGTTAATTCTACAAACCTCTGTCAGACATTGTGGATCTAATAGAGGTAATGGCAAAAAACTCTGACAGGTTTTCATGCGGTCCTTTAATCCAGTTTCACTGCCACCATGTTTAGTCAAGACTATACTTGTAGTCTTCTACCTGTGGGAGAAATACTAAGAAGAATATTGAAAAAACCCAATACATAGAATTATTTAGGAATTCAGTGATTCAGGAGTACTAAACTGAAGCCTTATCCAGGTGAGCAGTACTTAGGAAAAGAATAGGCATGCCTTGTGCAGTCTCAGAAGGGATAAAATGCCATAATTGATTCACACAGCAGTGTGCAAGTTGGGCTTTACTTTAGGCATTGTTCCACCGCTTAGGATTTCCTGTGTTGATCAGTGGATTCAGACCAGATATGAAATAGCATTTAGTACCGCTACTGTAGAGACACCTTTACTTTTAAAGGAAAGAGTCCTTTAATTCTCAGAGAGACAAGAGAAGAGCTGTGGATTCTCCTACATGATTTTGCATGCCCCTTTAAAGAAACAGCCCATATTGCTTTACTTTGGAATGGGAACATTTTTATTATCCTTAACGGTTGAAGTAGACAGGAGCAACCATCTTTCACTTCCCACTCTTCTGGCTAGTTTTAATTTACTGTTCTTTTCATAGACAACTCCACTAATTACAGATCTCCTTAATGTATACTTTGATTTATAGTCAGAATAGGAATTAGGTTCCTGCTTTGGAACATATTTTTTGCACATTGGTACTTTGTACTGCTGTTTGTCTTTTTGTGTCCTATAATTTTGTAGTCATTTATCTTTGCTTCCTATTTCCACAGAAAGCCATTTATTCCTTAATTGATCTGTTGCAAATATGTTTTAAAGACACAGCTACCTGTTTTGCTGATATGCTGCTTATACACATGCTCCATTTTTCCTCTCTTTAATCAGTTGCTCTAAGCCTCCTTCCTTAATTTCCCCCAGACCTCAGCACTCTGTACAGATGCAAAATAGAGCGGTCATGTTAGGAAGTGTCTTCATTGGGTTAGTCAGCTAATTCCTCTGCATCGTGTCAGGATTTCAGTGGTCAGGAAAAGTCTTAAATTCACTTGAGCTTTAAATGAAAGGTGAAAAAGTACCGGAAAAAAAAAAGTCATTTAGATCAGGCTTGTCTCGAACAAACAAGAGTTACTGTCTAGAGGCTGCAGGGCTGCAAGAGTATAGTTGTAGTCTGTCAGGCTGGCTGAGAATTGGAAATAGCATTCTCATTTGTCATGCAGCATCATCAAATCAGATGCAGATTTGCAGACCTGCACGACAATGATTAGGTGTCAGCAATTATTTCTACCCTGCACAGAGTGTAAACAGTAGTAGTCTGGGGTATCATCACCATGGCGAGGCTTCGCGAACAAAGATTTGAGAAGGGCTCTACCCACACTTGCTACAAGCGCACTGATGGCTAAAGAGGCCAATGTGAGATAGACAAGTCCGGCCGCAAAAGGCACAGCAGAAAGACTCCCTGGGAGAGGTCGACAAGACGCGATTCTTTCTGCGTTGTCTTTTCTCCTCCAGAGTGATCCTGCGTGTGTTCTCAAAAGAGGCAGCAGCATTATAGACAGTGTGTCTCCAGGCCTCCCGATTGGAGGCCAGAGCAGACCAGTGGTGAAGATCAATATGGCCAAGGCTGAGGGATTGTTTCAGGGAGTCCTTGTATCTCCTCTTCGGGGCTC
>JAWWLV010000018.1:15817746-15831245 GCA_035041135.1 Platyrinchus mystaceus | reverse complement strand
GGGCAGCGTCGTCAGCATAAAGGAGCTCACGGACAAGATGATTTAAGGTCTTGGTGTGGGCCTTCAGTTGCCTTAGGCTGAATGTAGTGGATTTTTGCCAGTGTTTCATTTATTGTCTGTAACTGGTGACATGCAGTGATTTTCTATGCAGAGCAGCAGCTGTTTTATTTATTTCTAATTGCTTGCCATAGATGTTTTTTTGGATGCAAAGAAAATCTCAAGATAGCAGCTAACAATTCAAGAATAGAAAACACTGGGTTTGATAGGTTAAGACCTACTTAGGTGCTGCTCATCAGCCCTTTGAGCCATTTTAGAGCCTTCAAGTTTCACTGCTTATGAAGTAAAGGTGATGCTGCTCATACAGTTAAGGGTTTGCAGGCTTGGACTTTCTTATGACTGAAGCACTAGCATTTATTTTTAACAAAGTGCTCTAGTCCTTTTGTGCAGACCTATGAAATGTTTGCTCCCCAGACTCCTGTTTCACAGTTTATGGTGATGTATTTGGGCTGCAGTTGGGGCTGAATAGAAAAATGAAAATAAATAAGGATAGCTTGTCATTATGATTCCAAGTTAAACTGATGAAACTGAATTATCTTTATCTGGCCTTTAAAAATTTGCACTGACTACAGCAGTGTGTATGTGAGGAATTGTGTGATGATTCATGTTAATAAAAAATAGGAAATGGAGTATTATTCAAACTGTCAAATATGAAATAGAAATGTACTGCTAAGTATGTTTATATAGTTTCCTTTTGACGAACATATAACATTATGGCCAAATAAAACTTGAGAATATACTGCTTATATATGCATACATAGAGAAAAATCAGCCAGAGGACAAGAAAGGGAGAACTCGAACTTTTCATCCCTTGACTCCCAGAGACCCCTGATAAGAGCCTGCCTTGACGTCATGACTGGGAAACGAAACTGACTAAACTTATAACAGTCTTATAAAGTTAATATTTCTAACGATTGAAAAGGGGTGATCAAAATATAAAGCAATGACACAAGATTGTAGCCTTAGTTGTTTACTAAAACTAACCTTTAGATAGAATAAGGCCTTGCTTGCTTTTACTAACTTACAGAGAGGGTATAGTTAATTTTATAATGAAGTCTCTAGCAGGAACAGAAAACCTAGAGTTTTGATAAGGAGCTTTGAAGTTTAAGAAAAGGGATCTTGAAAGTTAATAAGAAGAAGCTCTCAGAGATGATACTAGTTTTGAGTTAATTGGACCATGCCAGCTCAGCAATTAGTCACAAAGTTGAAAAGTTCAAACCTGAGAAAGACTTACTTCATCCAAAGACCTCCAAAGACCCCCAAAAGAAGACCCCCAAGGGGCATTCCAGGGCAGAGCTACAGGAGTGGCGTATGTTAATGTTGTCATCCTACTTTCTAGAATTTTCTGACACAGCTAATGCATATGTACACAACTAATGTATATGTAACACAGTTAATGCATATATAATGTTATCCTGCATAAAAGGAGCTGAACAAAGGTGATAGGTGTGGCTTAGGCTCCCATCGCACCCAGCGCTGCTTTGCTCATTCTTTATCAATAAATAGCCTTGCTGCTAAAAATTCTTGATTATGAGCTTCATGTATAACATGTGTTACAGGCAAATAGAACATTTTGGAAGGGATTTTGAGAGACATCATAATCCTAATAGGCTACCAACAACTGGTGATGCATTCAGAGCTACTCAGAACTGATTGAAGAGAATTACCTGAATTTGAGGATCTCCAGTTTAATATCTGTTCTTCCACATAACGTACATGGGCATCATTTACTTACTGATACTTGCATGTATGAATTGCCCTCGGAAAAATGAATCATGAGCTCTCAGGTACAGACAAGGCTTTCTGTACCAGACTGCTGTGCTAACTATGGGAAAGTGGAGTCCATGATTTTGTAAAAAAAAATACTAAGGTATTTAGAAAGTGAGAATAAAGCTGGCTGTAAACTGTAGTAAGTGGCACTAGCTAGCTCCCTAAGGAGTTTGAAGAGTACTTAAGGTTCCAACTACATCACCTTGAAATTAAAGTCTTGTGATTCTACAGTTAGAAATGTTCAGGTAAGAAAAAGAGTTTAGGGCAAAATACGTATTCTTCAAATGTTTTTATGCTACTGGTATTTTTAAGAATCCTAGTTAGGAGAATATAATAGTAATGTTATAAAATTATATTCTTGACAGTCTCCAGACATTGTCTAAGTGCTTTGTGTAGTGGAAAATAACAGTTTTATTGAGGAAATACAGTTCTCTAGTAGATGTGTTCTGGAGTAGTGTAACAAATATCCAAGTAGTAATCAAAGAAATTAAGAGATTGATCAGGATTTGTGTACAGTTAAAAATTTACATTAACTTGCTACCTAGAATGGATGTAAGTCACAAATTGATTTTCCTAACAATAGGTAAAATACAGGTTGTCATTACCACCATGTAATCTAGTAGACACAGTGTCCACTAGAGTGTACAGTGTCTACTATGTTCATTTTTGGTTTCTTTGTTCCTATGTGCATCTTGCTTGGCAGTACAATGTTTTATGGCTGAGTCCCTGCTGAAATATATCTCAAAAAAATTGCAGTGAAATGAAAAAAATAATTGGAAACTTAATGAATGAAGTATATGCTCATTCACTGTAAATTCAAATTAAGTCCACTAATTAATAACTTGGAGAAAATCAGTCCTCATCACTCAAGTAAATATGCCAATGGTGGAATAAGGATAAACCCTTCCTAGGAATTGTGTCATATATCTGTAGTCTTTTTTTGTAGGGATCTTATTTCGCTTTTCAGATTTTAAATGTTTCATTTGCTGAAGTCCTAAGTGCTTAGATACTGTACAGACTATTGATTTTGTTCTCCCTGCTGCAGCTGATAAAATGGATGAAAGCATATGGTGATGGTATGACTAGGGGTTCTTCATCTTCACAGTACTGTGCAGATATTGGTTAATTAATCACCCCAGCACTGTTGCAAAATGGTTAATTATCCTTATTTTCCCTTACCTAAAACTTTTTTTCCTCCTAAAACAGAATACTGCAATTGGCACAACCAAAATTTTGATGCTCTGTTTTATTTAGCATCTAGGACCTCAGAGTGGATTACTTCAATTAAATAATTACATATTAACATATAAGTCAAGTCAGTCATCTTAAATGCTTTAAGATGAACTGAAATAGGAAAGCAGAGCTGTTTTATTTTTTTGGGAAGCATATGAGAGTATTCCAGTGAACAACTCAGGACTCCCATAATTCCGTAATTCATAAAGTCTTAAAAGTATGCTTTGTTTTTATGTTCCATTTCTCAGCTCCAGTGGAGTAACTGACCAGAAATAAAATGTCTGCTCTTTCTGTACAATAACAAAGCAACAAATCGTCTCTTCCAGAAGCCCTCTGCTCCCCAAATTAATCACAATAATAAACCCTTAATAAACTCTTAAACAACTTGAGATATATTTGTTGTATGAGTTCCAGCTTACTCAGGACTGCTGTATAAGTTCTGAAGATGTTGGGGTTTTTTAAAGAAAAGGTACCACATCCTCATTATTGTTATTATCCACTATACACAGGTTTTTTTTAGTCTTTTTGAAGAGTATGTCCCTTGTGGAACATCTTGGCATAGTAGCCTCTATTTACCCTCTATTGGCCTCCTATTTGTAGGAGCATTAGTCCTCTATTTTGGTGGTTCCTTTATAATTTCACGCCTCAAAATGAGGATGAACAGTTATTTTCTGCTAAAACAGTACAGCATAGGCCCTTCTTCTTCTAAAAGGGAAGTTATTCTCTCCTTGACCTTTAAAATACATACTTGCTAAAACTTTATTTTAGTGAAATCTGTGGGGTTGTTCATCAGATCAGATTTGCTAGGAAACCTGAAGTATTTCTGTAAATGCTGGCATTGAAATGCTGCTTATTCATTCCGAGTGCATCCATGGGTTTGTGGGTTAGCCCAGGAAAAGTGCTGCAGTATGGTGCAGTGGTACATCAGCTCACTGCCACCTTTGGCATTAATCCCAAGGGCTGAATCTTATCACAGCCAAGTTTTGCAGTACTTTTAAGCCCTACTGTGCAAAGGACTTGAGAAAATTAACTGATCTCTAACTGTAGATCTCAAGGACATTATAATAAAATAATGTAATATAGAAATGTACAGTGAAGTATAAATGGCAAATTTTGTAATACTGTTTTACAAGAAATGCATCTCAATAAGTGGAGAGAATGTGTTTGGAATGCTGTGGAACCAAGTTAATACAGCAGGATCAATTAGACATGATTGACCTCAGAGGCCTATTTAAATTACTTCAGTAGGAATCATTAATATCTTGAGTACAGCTTCTAGGAAACGTGCTATATTAGCTGTAGCTTTCTTTCACAGCCGTTTAATAACTGAAGAGATAATTTACTGAGTGTGTTATAAAAGACTGCATATCTTAAAGCAAAATAATTAAATAGAATATTAACTATTAAAAATTTTCAGTTTTAAACACAGCACTAGAAATTGTTCTATGTCTAAAACCAAATCACTTCTAAAATTTTTAAAGACTTTAGTTTCTTATTTTAGTTCTTTAAGAACCTCTTTATTTGCATGACTGCAGCAGCAGTTGTAGAAGAACATAAGGCAGACCAATATTACAAAATTTGCAGAGAGAAAAAACAAACTCACTGAAATACAGAGAACTTCCCTTTTGTTACTTCCTGCTGTGATAATTTCAGCTATTTTTGTTACAAAAAGTTCAAAGTTAACATCAAGTTGTTTGTAGTGTGTGATAATAGAAGTAACACTGATTTGATGGACCTCTGTAGCCCATTTCACCATTTTTTGAGGAGTATTTTATCTCTTTGCAAGACTAGCAAGGGAAGAAAAAAAGAAAAAGCTTTTTTCCCCTGCAGAGCTGAAGGGTTCAACAGAGCTATAAAACAAGTCAGAAAAGTTTTCTGGGTCTTAGTGAGAATTGCCATCTCTGCCACACAGTCTTGGATCAGGTCACCTGGGCCGCGTCCAAACACACGCCTGTCCCTGCTCACTCACTGCTGCTCAGCCAGGGCAACACCTGCACACTGGAATAGCTTTAGGAAAGCCCTTGAGGCTGCTCAGCCTCCCTGAGGGCTGGGAGGATCCCAGCAGGACATTCTGGAAGCACACAGGTGTTCCTGCACTGCTGCGCCTCCAAAGAACCGCGGGAACAGCCGGACCGGCCACACTGGGACTCTGAGAACCTACTTATCTCATGGGAGAGTAGCTCTGTACAATGAGGTTATTAAACAGTGTGCATGGTGGTAGGTGCATGACTGTTCACAAAGCACTTAGAATATCCTTGATATCACTTACTCTAGGTGAAATTTCTTCATGATCTTATCCAGCTTGTGCAGAAACCGTCTGTGTTCCCCTGAACTGCGGTGCGTCAGCTGCCTTTCTGCAGAGAGCATCTTATAACAGTCTGGTCTAAATCCTAAAAAATAGAAAAAAAAAATTCCAAATTGCTACATAACTCCTAATATAAGCTGCTAACCAAAAAGGGAACTATGCATGGAAAACTTAGATTAAAAGTAGCATTGTAAATAAAAGTACTTAATTTAGTCTGCCAAATCACTTTATCACATCCTTTTTTTTTTTTGTATCGGGGTCTTTGAGCACCCTGGTTTTAGTGGAAGGTGTCCTTTCCAATGGCAGGGGATTGGAAATAGATGATCTTTAAGGTCCCTTCCAACCCAGTTCTATTCCTCTCACTTCTTTGAGCTGTGAGACCAAACTACAGCCTTCATATGACATTGCTGTAGAGCTGCTTTTTGATTTGAAACTTTTCATTCTGGTGATCAGAGGTCAAAATCATTGCTCAAGGGTCTTTGACACTGTCAGCAGGATTTTATTATTGAAATTGTGCACTCTCCTGTCAGTTTTTCATGGCTGTATTGTTTTCTGTGGCCCTAAATATTTTTTCAGGATACCTTCCCCGGGAGTCTTCCTTTTCCTTCAGAACTGTGTGCAACAGTGTCCATTGTTCTGTCTTATTTCTCTTCATACCTTTTGCCTCAGTAATCTCATATTCAGTTGACTGACAATTTATACTTGCACCTCTGTTCCAGACATTGTCTTTGTTCAGGATTTTAGATGTTCCCTCAGTATTCCTAAAACAGAAATATCTGAGCAACACACCTCTAAACCAGAAGTCTTTATACCCAGTACTCCTGTTATTTTCTTCCTCAGTCACTGTAGACAGCATTTTTTTATTTATCGTTCAGGCCTGCAAATAACATGTCCCTTTTCGTATGCCTTCTTAAATATAACATATTTGTCTGTATCATATCCATGTAAGTATCTTATTTTATAAATCCTAGTTTAATAATTTCTAATTTCTGTAATGTTTTCTCTGACCTCAGTGAATGCAATTTCTCTTTTCTTATAGCCACTGAGGTTACCACACAAGGATCTCTGGTGTGACCACAGCACCTATTGTCTTGTCAGCACTGCATCATTTTCCATTAACAATAATAATTATTTTAACAAGTCTGGTTGTTCAAGTGAAAACCTTCAAAGTTCTTCCTCTTGTATTTTATTTACTATCCAACAACCAACTAGAGATATAGGACTTTAATCACCCATCTATTACTTTTTCTAGTAAGCATGTTAGACCTATTCCCATGCTGGCTCTTGCATGTAGGTGTTATGAAACACTTGAAAAGATTTATCTATGTCCCGAAAATGAATTCTGAAAATTTTATTTTCCTCTGCTACCTACCCCCCCAAAAAAAGGTAGAGACAACTGAAGTGCAAATACTGGTGCTTATTGTGATTGACCTTGTGTCTGTGTTTATTTTCTCCTTTGCAGGAGTCTATTGGCTTTGACTTTGGAGCTGAATTTCAGGCATGGAAAACCTTACTGTTCTGTGTCTGACTATCCACTGCAGCTATTATGTCTTGTACTTTGTAACATGAATAGTAAACCTTAGTAGACTCAACTAATTTCCTCTGACTTGACAAACTACCAGCACAGGGAGGAGGAATGCATAGATTCTCCACCCTTCTCATGAGAGAGAAGAGAAAGAAGTATGATATAACTCTTCACCAAATGGACTTCAGGTCATTCTTCTCAGTTTTTATTATACTGATAATTTTTTTTGTCTGATGCAATAACATGTTATTAAAACTAAACTTCTATCTTTCTCCAGTAAGAACTAGTAAAAATGTTTATGGAGTATAGGAAACGATCTCATTTTCTCTAGAAGGCAGCAGAAATTAGTTATTTTTAGATAATTCCATAGACAAGCTATAAAATAAAAAAATACTAAAACCAGATTCTACCGCAAATTTTCAGGTTCTGTATGCACATCATGTCCATTGCCATAACCTGTTTAAAATTACTTTGGAGGTACAACTATGATCTCTAGGGAGATGAATGAGAACTTGCAAAGTTAGTCAAGGCTTTTATTAGAAACATGGAAATTAAATAAGTTGAGCATAGAAGATGCCTGTGTTTCCTGGTGCAAGATACCTTGCTTATTCTAAGTTTAAGATTTCTGGAGAACAGGTTAGATAATGTGAAACTATTCAGATTTTACAAAGTGGTGGTTTTACTAACTTTTTTTCTTTCTTTTTCATTTTTTGCCCATTAAAAATTCAAATTTCTACCCATATTCTACTCCAGAATTATTAATTATGTTTTCCTCTGCCTATAGGCCTAGGTGATTTCTTGCCATTTTTCAGAAAAGGTAGATTTCTGCTTCTGTAGGACTTCAATATAAGGAATATTCACCAGTGACACAGCTATGTCAAAAGTGAGCAATTTATTATCAAATTAACAGAATTTTGTATTGTATTTGAATAGATGGTACCCTTACATATTTTGTGAGCATAAATTACTATTAAGTTTAAAATAATTTATTCTCTCTTAGAACTGCAGCCAATAGCTTACTATACAGTACATGAGTGTTCACACCCATCAGCTCAACCAGTGATCCGAAAGCAAAATCCAACACTTGGAACATTATGTTCGTTTTTGTGACACTCCTGAGAGGACTTTAGGCCTCTGATGAATACACATTTCTTTCATTTGTGAAATAATACTGTGGAGAATCATATAAAAACTCCAAGCATGATTCAATATGACCAACATGACCAACATAAGATGAAGCTCTGTTGTGGAAAAACAGTGCAAGAGAAACTGCTTAAGGTCCCTTCCTATCTATATTGTCATTTCAAATGATGTATTACTAGTTTATGGATTTCTGTAATTTTGAAGTTCCTGTAAAGCTGAGGAGGCATTTGAAGGAAATTACTGTGTACTTTGGTTTTTCCTGTTCTTAGGTACATTTTGTGCTCAGCTGTTTGGACAAATTTCAGCTGAGGTGTGAAAACAACATTGAAGAATGAGATAACGCTGTTGAAGAATGACTGTAGAATAATCCTAAAGCCTTTAAAATTTTACAGGGCCAGGATTTGATAAGCATACAGTATTAGAGGGGCCCTGAGGCAAATATGCAGACAACAGAGCCATGAAAAACACAGCAGCTATTAATTCTACAAAGCCTGAGAAAGAAGCAAGACCTGATAGGCTCATGCCCCCATCCTCATCTGCACCAGTTTAGCCCAATTTTCTTTAGGGCAAGAGGCAACGGGCGGAAACTGAGGAACAGAAAGTTTCACCTGAACGTGAGAAAGAACTTCTTCATGTGGCAGGTGATGGAACACATTTCTGAAACACATCAATGTACCACTTTTCAGATACTGTAGGATCCTTAGAGGCCTGCAGTTCAGAAGGTGTCATGTTTTCTGAAGCAGATTTCACTTCACCAGACAAATCAATAGTACATTAAGGAGTGTACTGACTATTTCTTGAGACATAGGACTAAAAAACTGGTTTTTTTTCAAAATACCTGCTTGATTTTCATTTATTAGTTGCATTCACTTCAAAATTTCAGTGTGGGTTTTTTGCTGTTGTTGTTGTGGTTTTTTTGTTCTTTTTTATTTTTAAGAGAGAAGTAAATATTTCACCTTTAAGGTGAATTTTCTATTGAAATTAATAGATGTGGAAAACCATGTCATATATCTATAATTGTTCTGAATGATTCAGGTCCTATTTAAGCAGAGATGCAAAGAGGTATCTAAGAACATTTTCTTGTCTCGTTTTCTGCCTCCCTGGAATGCATCTCCCAAAGCACATGTCCTGTTGGTTTGGTCTAAAACGTAATGACCATATAATGGAAGTTAGAGATATTCTTTTTTTAATAGGTTGATGGAAAAGGGCAGGGGTATTCTGCTTAATAAATGCTGCTTTATGAAATACACTGAGACTATAATTTGCCTACATTAATTGGCCTGATTTGTGAACTCATGTTTTTCTCTAGTTCAGTAATGGTTTCCCAGCTGCTGTGGCTGCTTGGGGATACCAAACTGACGTGAATTACACTGTCTTTACACTGAAATGTTTCAGTAGTGATAAAAATTTCTTCACATAGTATAATAATGCAGCCTAGAACTAAAGCTAAAGCAGCATGAATGCTTTGATCTGCAACTATGAGATTCATTCAAATTTAATTGTGCAGAAACTTTACTGAAGTAACAATTTGAATAAGGATCTTCACCTCTGAGTGATCCTACTGAAGCACCTGAACTGAAGTTGTTTGTAACTCCAGAATAATGTATAATGCAAATACAATTCTAGCTTCCCACTGCTCAATTTTCCTCCCAGCTCTGTGCAGAGGGTTCAGTTTGTAGTACTTCTGCCTTGGTTTTTCTGCTACAGTTTTCCACTTAGCAGTAGAATAAAAATTAATGGGTCTAACAGTGAGATAGTAAAAACTGTATCAAGATCCACTTTCCCATGCTATTTCATGTACATTTGTATAAAACTGCATGCTCTTTTTTTGAAAACTGAAGCTCAGCCTCTGCACATCTGAAGGTTATTAATGGATAGGCACTGACTTGCTCAAGAGTGTAAAGCAAATCTAAGATGGAGATGAAAACTGATCCCCTTCAACTTGGTGTCTGAGATAGAGCTCTTAATTCCTAAATTGTTCTTACTCCTTGAAATAACACCAGAAGATGCACAGACTGCCCCAGTCAGTGGCTGTGCAGTGCAAACAGACTACATCCCCTCTGCTTTAACTCTTACAGATACTGTGCTCTCATTTTCCCATTGCCCGTTACCGTCACTTCATCTCCCAGAGTTAACAGTAGTTTAAATTTTGAATTTGCAGCCTCCCAGTAAAAGTCCTGCTGTTTACCTACTGTACCCTTACTGAAGAATTGGCTTTGAATGGAAATTTTAATTAGGCTTAACTATGAGATTTGAAAAGAATTCTGAAAGATATTATGGTTTCTAATTAGTTGATTGTTTTCCCACTAACAAAGCAATCTCTTAGAGGTTATTCTTCAGCGATGAAACTATGATGGAACTTCTGTGGGGATTCTAATACAGAAAAGGGTTTTTGCTCATAGCAATCAAATAGTTGCTTTTGAAAACTTTATTCCACCCTCAGTTCTTGATTCCTAATACTTCTGTTGGTGCAGAATCTTTTGAAATGGAACCACACTTTATTTTTTCTTTGCTTTTGTTCAGGGTGGTTTATTTACTCTTTTTAATATATATCTAGCTATGCTATTTCAGTTTTGAATATGTAATATAATTTATTAAGTTTTAGTCTATTTTTAAATATATCTTATTATCACGTGATGTGTAAAGAAGTATTTTCCCTGGTTGATTTTTACGGGAAAGGTTATTTTAGAATGTAGTGATGGCTGCTATTAATGCAATTTTCACTTTACACAGCAGAATGCTTTTATGAGGCACAACACAGGTGTGCAAAGAGATAAGAGGAGCAGCAAGTCTTCAAGCAGTGGAAAAAGGGCAAAGATGGCAAAGACTGAAGAAGATGTTTAAAGGCAGAAATGGCAGTTGACACATGTAACTTCATTTATAATTTCATGGAGTTTATTAGGTTCTCAACAGGATTCAATAACACCTATTAGCTTAATATAGGGGGTACTTTTGATAAGAGAGGTCTGTTTTGGGGAGGAGCAGAGAAGCAAAGACCAGCCTCCAGGAGGCTTTGAATGCAGCCACAAACCCCTGCCTTGATAAGTGGTCTCACAAACTTACCTGGGCATCAAGTCTTTCAACACTGTCACTGCATTTCCAGTGGAACAGTATTGCTGGAAGTGGAACATTGCAAATCCCATGACCAGTCAGTGTTTTCCAGGCAATGTTTACCAGCCAAAGAGTTTTGTGCCACGTCTTCATCTCTGCTCTGGCTTTACTGCAGTGTTTACCCATTGGTCTTGATGGGCAGCAATTCCATTGCAGCCTAAAACAAGCCATGGTGTTGGAAAAAATCCTGCTTTCAATTTAAGAAAACGGCAAAAAACCCCTGCAGAATGAGGAAAATTACAGGAGAAGGTCTTTATTGCAGCGCTGGGTGACATTCTAGGCCGCATGGCCCGGAAAGCACACCACAGTTTGAAAAATGCGCCTTTTTGTACCTTCTTGGTTACAATAAGCTGTTACATATTCAGTAGGTGTCAGGTATTTTACCTTAAAAGGTAGTTTTTTGGATTCAGGAGGGGGTGTTACCCTCCCTTCTTGATTTATTTGTGATGTGGGCTCTTTGCATACAAAGGCCGACCATGTGGCCGGGTGTATATTTTATTTTTATATTTTCCCTATTCCTGTCCGTAAGTTTCCCTGGTGTCCGGTCCAGAAAGAACTTTCCACCTCACAGATTTCACGATACACCTGAAAAAATCCCATCTCTTTATGTTCTCTATTAAATTCACTTTGCTTATAATAAAACTGAGTTATTTATTTCTCACAATGGAGTTGCTCACAGAAAACCACGACTGCTGCAGGTTCTGTTGGCAGTGATTACTTTGGAGACATACAGGTAACACCATGTTTTTCTTCACAAGGGAGGTACTTCTGTGAGTGCATCCTGGAGTGAATCCTATACCTCGATGCTCACTTGAGGTGCTGTGGGTAGTCTCTGCCAGTAAGCCTGGCTGATTACTTGTGGCTCTGAACTGCTTATGGGAGCACACTAAAAATAAAATGCCTTTCTTGTCTTCTGTTCCATGACAGGAAGCTGTGGCCAACAGTACCAGTAGTTCTTCCTACAAATGGTTAACACATGTATGCATCAGAAAATTTACATGCTGTACTTCAGAGATGAAATTCAGCAACGCATATAACAGATCTTTGGTTTTGCTGATCATTTAAGGAAGGAAACAAAGAAACATGCGTTGTTTCCAGACTTTGACACACTGAAAGAATAAGGAGAATACAACTAGGCCTTCTTTTAGCAAAGAAGGATTGTTAGTCAGGAAGGAGAAAATTAAATCAGAGTTCTCCTATTGAAAACTGTTGTTAGTCTTGGACAGAATTCCCCATGCCATTCCTTTTTTTTTTCCCCTGCTGCAGTTGCAATACAAAATACAAATACTCCCCAACATATGCACAGGAACCACTCCAAGGAGAACTAAAAATACCAACCTGAAATACTCAACCCAATCAAAGTTTTATAGACTAGGGAAACACTGGCAACATAATTTATTTTAATGGACATCTTAAGCTTTCACCATCTGTTCTGCCCCTAATGATGAATGCTGAAAGAACATATTTCACAGTTAAATCAGTAAGACATTATTCATGCACTTCTATGTTACTTCTGCACTAACACTTCTGCAGTGTCCTCAGACTGCCCACGCAATCTGGAGCAAGCTGCTCACATCTGACACTGAACTTCTTGGGAAGAAGTATTTTTCAGTAACAGTTTCAGTGGGAGAGTACTTAGTGTAAAACATGTTTTCAAAGAAGAATAATTGGGAGAATGAAAGCCTTTTGTTTTGGTAATGGCTTGCTAAAGATCAAGCAAGACTTTGGACAAGTTTTTCTTTGCTTTCTTGCATTTTATCCCCCTTGTCTGTTTAGATGCTGTGCATGCTGGATGTGTATGGTGCCTGTTGGAGCAGTTGTGTCTTCACTGGGGAACGGGAGAGGGAGCAGCTCGTTAGGAAGGAAAAACTGACCAATTTATAATGCTCAAACAATTAAGTCAAAGACCACCTAAACAATAAAAAATTCTGCAAGTGAAGCCTATTAGTGATTATGTGGGAAAAGCAAAGTATGTTGAAGGGAATTCATAGTAGCTTAGAATTTCATCCTGTAGATGTCTTGAGTGTATGGTGCAGGAGAAAATCTTGAGCTCTTCTTCCCGGTGATAATTCTGTGGTTTGCTGAGGCTGAACAATGAGAAAGAAACTTGGCAGAGCACTGGAGGCTTATGAAGGAGGATCTGAACTTTTCTTCTGGAATACAGGTTGTGTTCCTGTTCAGGATAGAAGGGATCACCTTTTTCTCTTAGATCTTTTGCAGCAAGTGTGGGAGATAAATAAGGCAGTTTTATTACAAGCAGGGTGCCCATAGTTATCCCGTGATAAGGAGTCTAGGGCTGGGGATGTTCTACAGTTTCTTATGGCTATGTTGCAGCCATGACCTGTTAGTAGTTGC
>JAWWLV010000018.1:15806417-15816996 GCA_035041135.1 Platyrinchus mystaceus | reverse complement strand
CAGTGCACTGTTAATAAAGTTCTTTGTTTCATTTTATTGGACCGTCTTATAAATTTTACTCAGAGTTATTTCTAACAGCAAGTCAGCTTGGCATTTATTCATACAACCATCTAGAGACCAACCCTGTACTAGCAACCACAAAGTAGTTTTTGGTAACAGCATAAATCTTATAGGACAAACTAATCAAAATATGCAGATTATAAAGTGCTGCTAAGAGATAGGAAATCAAAGGGATTGTTAGCATCCTAGAGAATTTTCTAAATGACAGAAGCAAGGAGAGCAAGGAAGTGGATTCTTTTCTAGGATATCAGAAAGGGAACAGCACCATCTAAAATACCCTGGTTTTGAAAGAAAAAAGTTGTATTCCTCCCTTAGAGTCACTAGGTATTAATTACATTAAATTCTATGCATCTTGTTTTAAAAAGGGGAAAAGAGACAAAAATTTGAACAAGAAATTTAAAGGTTAAATTTTATGCACAGATTTAAGTTTTTATGTAGAGACTATGTATTTGTTCATATATGGGAGTACATGTGGAAATATGCTCTTGAGTCACTAATATCAAATTATAGGAATGCTGAGAAAAGGAATTCACTTTTCTAAAGTATCTTGCAATTTACACTGGCAATTATGAAACTGTAATATAAAAGCATGGAGAAAATACCTGTTTAAGTACATCCAAATCCAGTACAACTATGAAGCAAAATCCATTGTAAGATGGAACAATACAAGTGTCTTTAATTTCTTGCTTTTTGTTGTCCTTGGTGATCTGGAGCTCCTTAATACTCCTGGTGTCATTATGCAGTGTTCTTTCTCATATAGACTTTTAATTAGAGCAACCATTAGAAAAACGTCTGCTGTCAGTGTGCTCTGTTAGCAGGTCAGGTTGCCAGTCATATGGTATTAAACTGTTGTTCAACCATAACCTAATTTACCTTGTGTGTTTTTGCTCCCTGCCTCAATTCATAATGTTGTAGTTGTGTGATGCAGATTGTTAATAAAGATAAAAAATAAATAGAAGAAGGAGGCAGTTTCTGCTTTCATTATCTTGAAATAGCTCGGATTTGGACAGGTTTTTCCTTGATATGTTTTTATATTGATTTTCTGAAGCCAGTGATATTACTTTCTGTTATGCCACCTAAAGACGTGGCTGAACTTTCCAGGCAGATGTGATCTGGGGATGCTCTGTGTTTGCTGTTCATTCAGGACAGCTTGTTACTGACAATATCTGCAGCCATGTGAAGCCCACGTTTCTTGGGTTTGTCTGACACACCACAGCACTGATTACTGTAGCATGTTTTCAGCTTTGCTGTGTCAGCAGGAAAGAATTCTTTTGATGTGGAGAAATAGAAGTAGAAGGCATTCAGTGTGTGCTCAGCACCATTTGTGACTGGAACATTAAAGTGCTACCATGGCAGCCTATAAATGCAGAAACTATTTTTCCCTTTTCTCCTCAAAAGAATATTTCCTCATTAGGGCTATACAATGTTTATGGATGACTGCATTAAATAGGAAAAGGAAACAACTTTGATTTTTTTTTTTTTAATACAAAGATTTTTACTTAACAAGATCCTGACTCAGCAGGGATTTCTGCAATTTGTTTTAAGCAGCCTCATAGCTGCTCAGGTTCATGAGCTAGATGAGAACAAGCCCTCTCTCCCACCTCCTACAATGGGAACATACTCCTCCAGTTCTTCTTGCACGTTGTTTTCAAGAAGCCCTTGCAGATAATTAAAATTTAAAAAATGAAAAATAAACTGCTACTCCAGGAAATAGTTGTGGCTGCCAGGCAATATGTGCAAGACCAAGGACCATGACTACAGCTGGTTAAAACTCTGCTGGAGCAAATATTTGTTAGTAAAGAGCCTCCTTTCCTAACTGTCAGTGTTGTCTCCTGGTTGATTACAGCAGTAAGACTCAATTAAACTACTTATCAGCTGTAAGTAATAACAAGGCTTTTAAAGATATACATGTATTCTGCCTGAGCTTAAAAAAACTAAATGTTTTTGCTATGGATAAATTAAAGGAAATAAGAGATAAAAGCAGATTGCTATTTTTTAAATTAACACTGAAGGGAAGTTTTATTTACTTTGATTTAGTTGTAGATAGCATCCAAATTAAAAGCATTTATATTTGCATCAGCAAAATAAATTAAGGACATCCTAACCAAAACTTTAAAACTGAGTTAATGCAGAGACTAGGTGCATTATCCTCAACATATAAGAAGCTGGAAATGCTTTTGAGAATGCATGCCAGTGTCCAGGGAGAGTTTGGAAGCAAAATAATCAGGACTCTTTCTCAGTGTGTAGTCTGCAGATGAAGTATAGATCCACTTGTTTAGTTAATGTATTTCAAATGTACATTGTTTCAGTCTACTGGTTACTGCCGTATGTAGGTAGTTTTGAATGGTTTTAACTTTAATAACAGTATTTATTGTTCACTGGAGACTGTCATGTATCAGTTATGGTCAGAACTGGTTACCTGACAGGAAGCTCATTTAATTCTTCCTGCCCCTTCCTCGCCAAGGAAAAAAAGCCCCCATTGCTTGGCAAAGGGGGAAAGTCAGTATGTATTTCCTTCCACTTAACGTTGGAATGCTTACACCTACAAGATGTGTTAGACAATTTTGTAACTAGGCCTTAGTGTCTATTTAGAAACTTTAATTTGCTCCCCTGACCAACTCTTACTTGCTTTCCTGAATATGTACAATCAGGAAATGGATTCTGACACTGTTTATCTATTACAAATAATTGTTCCTTTTATTGCCTTGAATGATCGTTTTATTTAATGAAAGAGAAATACTGTGATTTCTAGGTTTGGCCTTTTTTTTTTCTGTTTTGAGCATTTTAGTATTATTTATTACTGTACTTTGCAAGGCAGGTAAGAATTTCTGCCCTTTTGTTCAGAAAAAAAAATGTTTTAATTTTATGTGTATTTTGTTGGCTGATCACCCTCATAGGTGAATTGTATAAGACACCTGATTCTCACACAGTATTCTGTGTTGTTCTTTCAATTTGGGCCAATAATGGACAAATTAAAGCGTGGTTTATGAACAACAGAATATTTAATATACATACATATTAACTCCTGGCAGCATTGTGACTGTCCTGCAGAGAGCCCAAGCAAGGAGGTACAGAAGTGGCTCAGCACAGCTCCCAAAGCCCTTGCTGTGGGTGTGAGCTGCCACAGCAGAACACTTGTGCTGGACTCCTAAAAACTGACTGTGAGTATCTGCAGCTTTCTGGAGCATGGGCATGAATTCATGCACAGAGACATGGCTGGGAAAGTGGGACAAGCAGGATTTAAATAATGCAAATTGAGAAACAACATTAAATTGGAAGTGCCATTTTTTTCACCAGTGATATTTTATATTTCTAAGAACATGAAAATTTGCTTCTGTGGCTAAAATTTTAAACTGGAATTTCAGTTGAATCATAAATAAAGATTTCTGATTTTATTTGTATTTCTAATTTCAGTGTTTTTTAGATACATGTGAATTTCATTCAGCAGTACCTGCTCTAAGAGCACATGTATTGTGTTTATCTAGGGAAATTCAAATCTTCCTTCAGCAGATGTCCAGGGGAGTGGCTATGACTGAGGAGGACAGACATTCTGAGCAAGATTACTCCTGAAAGTAGATACAGAAAAACAAAGACTATTTGGATACATATTTGGAAAATATTTTGAAAACAGTAAAAGGAAAGAAGCTTGAGAGCTAATAAAAAAAAATAATCTGAAAGTAATCAAGTTTATTCTTATTCTGCCACTTTTGTAGTTTTGAACATGTAGCTTTCTTCCCCTGCCCCCAGGGGCCCCCAGGATATTCTCCTCTTAGCAACTGTATGAAAGGCCAAGCAGAGATTGCATCTGCTTTGGAAATAATGAACTTGATGAACAGACCCACAGCTGCAAATATAAACTAAACACACCGGAGGAATAATTTCTGCTAATCCTTTTTAGTTACAATATTCTTACAGGGTGGCATTTGAAATAGCCACAGATTTTTTTTGTTTTGTTTTGTTTAACTGAAATCCTTCTAAATAACATAATAAAAAAAAATAAAGACAGCTCTTCAGTAAAAGCTGAGTTATAACATTTTTCAGACATTGCTCTCAGCAACAGACAGCAAACCCTGAATGTATTTGCTGCTTTGCCACTTAATGTAGATGAACTAGTAAACACATTTTCTAAGTGAGTCAGGAGCACATTTTATCCACTTGTACAACATTCTGTAAATTTATAGATGCATTATAGATTAATGGTTTTGATCTGTAAACTAAGTATCCAGGCACAGAATAGTCAAGGCATGCAACAGGTAGGATTTACTTTGAGCCACCAGTTCTCATTAGCTGTGTGTTACCAAACGGTAAAATCACTGGCCTGGGGCCTGTTTTGAATAGCACACATGGCTTTGTTGTGGGAAAAGAAAAAAGATGCTCCTGACTTTGGAGAATCACGTTTTGAAATAGAGATGTAACTTTAGCATTTTGAGCAACTGTGGAAATTATAAGAAAATGAAGTGTAAAAAAGGCAGATGTGTGACAGAGTAAGATGTGGAAGTCTAAAATCTGAAATTTAAAAACATCTAGTCCATAACACAGATTATCAGCACACTACTCTTATGCAAGAAAGGTATAATATTCATAATCCAAACATTCACGGAGCTCAATTATTTTGCAGTAAGACCCATTATATGGCTTGATAATGGATTTGACATTGAGAGAAGGCACGTTAAAGAAATACTGCTTGTGAAGGACATGAGATCCCAAATCAGATCTGTGTTGTGCTTTATTGAGCAGTAACAAATATTAGCTGTACCTGACATGAACTTCTGTAGAGCCTTAATATGTGGTTACCAAATTTCACACTACTCTGCAACTGAAGTGCAACACTGCATTCAGTGTGCTTTCCATAAGGTATTAATGTTACAGAAAGCACACTGCTCTTACCTATTAAAAAAAAAATTGCGTTTCAGAAAGATTGCTTTCAGAAGCTTTACTCTGTAAACACCTATTACATAGTTCTTTAGAGATACCAGAACTTTGTGGAACCCTTCCTTGCCGAGAAGTGTCTCAGGTTGAGAATTTCATCTTTGATTCCTAATTTTCATCCAAACCATTTGATCTTCTGACGGGTGAGGTGATTTTGTGCAGTGACTTTGTTTGGTATGTTCTAATGACCCCAGCCATGGTTCTTGTATTTGGCATTTTGTAATTTTAATGAATATTTTGACTGATAATTAACTATCCTCTGTGGGCAAAATTCTCTCTAATCTAAACTGCATATCTCTGCAGATAAGAGATCATATTCTCTGTAGTGTTGATTAAAAGAGTGCTTTTTGACCTAAGTGTTCAGAAAACTGATGCACATAAACTTTAATTTTATATCAATCACAATTTAAATTTATATAATTTTTTTTAAATAGTCCTAGTAATAATTCCTGAATTTGTGTCAATAAAAGCAGAAAGTTAGAATTTATACATGCCTCCACATGTATCAACTTATCTGAAAGGTAGGACTATCTTAGACTTATTCAATGGCCAAGTTTGACTTAGGTAACGTGGCTTAGAGGAAAAACTCACCAGGCCCAGTATCCCATCTCCCAGAGTGGCCAAAGCAGATGCTTAGTGAAGATGAGAACAGAGTAATGTTAGCTAATGAGACATCCCAGAACTGTCTACCTGTTTCTGTGAGTTTGGGAGTCTTTTCTAATTAAAGCATTTTGCTTAGGACTTTTTTTTTCTTTTGATGAAAGAGACATGATTGCTATGAAATTCTTCACATTTAAAATACTTTAAAGGAGCCTCAGAAGTAAATGAGACTCCTTGTTCAGAAGAAAGGTGCAAGTTTATTCTGTTTTACCCCAGAGAGATTCCAAGCTAGGTCTTGTTCCCGCTCTGCCTCCCATAAGGTTAAGTGTGGTCTGCATTTTTACATGTTATGTCCTAACCTAACAGAAATGTTTGTGGCTGTTGTGCTGATTTGGGAACCAGGAAATAAAGGACAATTTCACATAGTTCAGGTGTGTTAGTGTGGGTTCCCAAAGGATGGGAAGTGTGCATTGCTGAAATCAGCCAGATGGCTTGGAGGTTCTGGGTCTCACACACTGAGGAACTGCTGCCATTCTCCACACTACGTGATCATGTACCTGCTTTGCTGTGCAGGGTCTGATGTAGCCTTTCCAGTCAGCTGTGCACTCCACAGACACAGGGCTTAGTGCTGCAAGAGACACTGGAGGTGCAGTGTGCTGCTGCTTCCCGAGCCTGCTGGAGAGCTGCAGTGTGGGATTTTATTTAACAAGTTGGCCTTACAGGTGGCCGTGCAAGACCTGCAGGGACTTAGTGAAAATCAGTTCAAGTATAGAAGCCAGAGTATCATCTGTTTTCCCTTAATGCAGCATGTCCCAGTCTCCACAGCCACAGGAAGACTTTAAAGCATTGTGGTCAGTGCTTTGCTTTCAATAACTGGTTATGTGTAAACCTGCTGAGCTGTCACGATGTCACTCAGAGCACCATCTGAATAATTCAAAATACTTATTTAGGAGAAAAGGTCTTATTTTCTTAAGGTGCATATATACCAATCAAAGCTGGTGGGTGTAAGGTTTCAAGCCATCTTGAGGATTTGCTACAGTGATTGACACAGTATTTTTCTTTAACCAGTTGTTATAAATTGCACTGATGTGCAATTTATGCCTTAGAGAAAGAGAGGAAAAATCTAATCTTGCTTTTCAAATGAATTGATCATGCACTGTGGAGCACTGTGCCTGAAATACAACTAACTGCAAGCTACAGAGATTTTTTCACAAGTTGAAAATGCAAACTCCCATGATATAATTCACTGCTAACAGAGCCTCTGATTATCTTCATTATCTACTATTTTTATTAAATCTTGATTTTGTAAAAGGTCTCATAAATTAACCTTGCAATTTGCTAATTCTGCTTGACAAAGACAGACTGTTCTATCTTGAAGAGAACTTACACAATAGTCTTTACCCTTACTTTGTTCTTTCAAAAGATTGTTTTACTTATTTACTAGGTATGCCAGCGGTGCAAGTATTAGTATGAATTTGAAAAAGACAACATTCTATTAGCAAGAGAAATGCAACCTAATCCTCTTTCTCTAATTAAATGGGGAGGGTGTTAATGAGGAACATGTCAGTTGTCAATGCCTGAAAAATCTAATTTTGGGTGAAGTTTGACTCATTAAAATAATGCTGTCAATCCTTTCCTGTAACCTTTCAAAGAAAATTTCATTTTTTCCTATGATTATGTTAAGTGAGTTTCCATGAAACCGTTTACAGGACTTCAAGGTCAGTAGTGATAAAAAGAAGCCTTTTTGGAGAGTTATTGTACACTGAGAATCAAGAAGCTGTAAAATTTGAGTGTAAATGGTTGGGTGTGAACTGCTACCCCAGTACTTAAACACTAAGTTGTTAGAAAGTTAAGCATCTCCGTTTTCTTTTACAAATGAAGCCTTTCCACTGACCTACCTCCACAGTTACTGTAAATTGACATTTTCAATATTCTAACCACCTTCTACTTCAGCCCTCAAACCAATCATTGAATGGAGGCTCTTGGAGGAAAGGTAAAATGTTTGCCTTAAATGGTACAGCTTGAAATGTTTTACTGTATCTCCAGGCTTCATTTAAGGTGACCTATTCTGTTCTAGTCCCTTCTGCATTATTATTGAAATAGGATACCTAATGTACCTCTGCCTAACTTGAAATTAGAATTTAGTGAAGGAAAGTAGGGGGTTTTTTCCACAAGGCTGGATAATCACATACGTGAAATCATATCGCAGTGATAAATTAACTGCCTGTGGAAAGTGTTTCCAGTGTTATGGTGTTAAAAATTTGGGAGATGCATAACGCCAAAAAAAACCCCAAAAGATCTTTTCTTGGTAGACGGTAAACTAAAGCATAAAATGCTAATAAGTAAGTTCTGAACATTAATTGCTTGTACACCATGTATTTTCAAAAAAGTATCAGGTTTAAGAATTTCTCTTCCTTCTTCATTAATGGAAAAAGGACAAAATTTATTTCAACAAAGAAAGCTGATGGCAATAAAAGCAAAATGGTTAAAAGCATATTAAAGGCATAATTCTATAGTATTAAAATAATAAAGTAGCCTCTCTGTAAATGAAGGTGAGCCAGAATGAAAGTTAGCAGCAGTTCTGTGAAACCACAACACAGAGTAAAGGGAGTGGAATACTGCGCTGGGAAGATTGTTATCTTTTATTAATGTGTAGCTCATGTGCACCAAGTCTCGTGTAACAGCTCTTAAAAGCCACATGTCCATTGAAGATACAAAGTGTTGTCACAATGCTTTTGTGATCCTTGAATCCACCCTGAGGAGCTAATTTTTAAGTAGCCAAAGCTTTTTGAAAGCTGTAAAGAAAAAACTGATTTCGGATACATAAGTCACAGGAATATGTGTGGTTGCTGTATTTCAGGAGGAACTGGATGTGACCAAAGTGCAACATTTTTGTTATGTATATTTGATGATGTTGAATTAACTAACTCTACCTTATGGTTATCTGATATTTTTAACAGATAAATTTATTCCATTATATAAGTCTTCAAAGTACTTAAATGATGACATTTAAATGGCAAGATCACAATTTTGGAAGAAAGAGATATGGGTTGGGACAGTACTATCTTGGCATTCCTCAAAGCCAAAAAAATAATTATCTCTGGTAAGCTAGTTAATCTTTCAAAATTATTTTAAGATCAGAATAGCCCCATAACTTTTCTAGAGAGATTCATAGTCTTTTTTCTATTGGGAGCAGGGACTGAAGGAGATAAAATTATACATTTACTACTCATAACTGTGTAGATATTAATGCTATACCTATGTATATGAGATACACAACAAATACACAAGCAAGTATAACATGCATGACCTGTTAGAGAAGGCTTATTTTCCTCTGAAGAAAGTGGGAGGGTAGAACTGGGTGTCTGACACACAGTTTCAAAAACTGAAGGTTTCAAAGTCGTGATGAGCTAAAATTATTCCTGCGTGTGTGTAAACCTACTTAGCAAATACCCATTGAGTTATTTTACATCTGTGACAGCAGCACAGTGCAAAGTTTGCTCAAACAGCTTAAATAGAACTAAATTGCTTTTCTTTCTTACTCTCTGTCCTGTTCAGTACCCCGTTTTCATTGTAGCCAGCAGTGATGTCAGGTGTGATGCAGTGTGTGCAAGGAACGGGTCAGATCCCCTCAGCAGTCAGGCTGTGTGGCTGCACCTCAACCAGAGGGAGTTCTCTGCTCCAGAAAAATGGTCAAATACACAGCTTGTGTTGGCATTCCTGTGGAAGAGAATCTCGAGGAGCAAACAGATGTTACATTTCTTCTTACTGGGAAAACCTTTTTTTTGCAATGTCATTTTTTTCTCGAAAAACATGAAATTTTGGAATTTACACGCACGTCTTGTTGGAAGTACTAATCCCTCACGTTGAAGGAAGTCCCCAAATCCTATCACCTGTACCCCCAAGTCACCAGTCACTGTATAGGTTTGATGGCTTAAAAGGCTCTTCTAGGAATTTACTGTGGTGAACTAACATTTTTTGGATATTTTAGGCAAAGTAAATTTTGTCTCACCCTTGTACAACATTCCTGACTACACAATACAATTTCCAGTTGTTGTTCAATCTGTTCAAAACACTGGATTATTGTAGACAAAAAGGAAGAATTTCATGTATTAATAGACATTTTAGGTGGAATAATTTAATTTTATTACAAAAATAGTAATTAAATCTATATTAGAGGCCAAACGAGTAAGTTTTCCTTCAGTGTTTCCGGTGAACAACCAAAAGCAGTTTGCCAGAGTTCTGAGTAGCCTCCATAGTCAGCTGAAAGGTCCTCTGTGAAACATTGTACAACCCAGTATAATCCATTCTAGGACAGACTAAAAATTCTGCCAGAGTTGTGGGTGGATTGCAAGTCGTCTCACAGTGGCTAAATGTGTTTTAATTGAATGGCATATATTCTTTATACATAATAATATTAATATATGGTATACTTTCCCCTTATACCTGGATTTCTTTCCCTTATTCCTATACATCCTATACTTTTCCCTTACTCTCAGTGAATTAGGAAATACAATAATCATAGGAAGATACTAAAATGTATATTTATTATGGAATAAAATTGTAAGTTGATGCCTCTGCATAGTTATCACTGGAACATTTGAGTGCTTGAGGGGTACTTTTTCATTAGTTGAAACTTATTCTTGGAGCAGAGCAGTCCCAAGAATAGGCCATAAAATCTCACTGCCTTAAATTTGGACTCACATCTTAGTCTGCTGAATATAAATATTGTACTTCTGTCCTTTGCTCTGTGTAAGATATGTTTAATGATATCTATTTTTCTCTATAGCAGTTTTAGCACTGCAAAACTGATACTAGTCCCAAAATCTTTACTCACACAACTAATTGGTTGGGTTTAGTATCACTCTGAGCCATGGAATTAAACCTTAGAGAATGATTAAAGCTACATCAACAATAATGTGGCCAGTCTTCGCGAACGAAGATCTGGGAAAGGTGTTTTTACCTTTCAAGCCTGCGCAATGGATTTTTT
>JAWWLV010000018.1:15755075-15802122 GCA_035041135.1 Platyrinchus mystaceus | reverse complement strand
GGTTTTGGGAACAAGAAAGGGACTTTTACAGACAATGCAAAAAGCCATTTTAAACACGTGTTCACTTTAACCTTAAATTCTCCACTGCTACAATTTTATACATAACAAACCAACTCCAAGTGAGATATCAAATCACAAAGACTAGAGTATAGCACTTATCTGGATTTCTCAGGTGATTTTTTTTCCCCTCCCTAAGGTTTATTTTTTGGGGGGGAGGAAACTGAGGAAATTGGCCATCTCTAAGAAATGCAGGTTCAAATAAGAACCCTGAATCATCTATGGCCACAAAAATCCTAAAGAAATCGGTGTTTTGGGATATGTTGGACCTGCTGAGCTTGCTCTGAGGAAAAGATATGCATGTATTTGTATTTGCATGTGTTTACTGCATATGCACATCTAACATCCCAGACATACAAGTACCAGTTTGCTTTTGTCCTAATTCCTGAAACTTCTGTCCTAGGTATTTCCTTTCCCTAAAATAATGGGTTGTAGTTTTGTTGATTTTTTTTTTTAAATTCAAAGGCTTCAGAGCAAAAGAATAGACATTTTGTAACTGGCCTAATAATTAGTGTCAGATTGTGCCAGCCTTACACAGTTCTGTTGAAAAATACTGTTATCTCAGTTACAGATGTTTGAGTAACTTGATAAATGTAGCAGTTCTAAGCATATGTCTGTGTTAAAAGGGTTGGGTGTTGTTTTTTCTTTTTTTACAGCATTTCTGAATTATGAATGTATAGGGCTGACATATGGAATAGCTTCAGTCTGCAGTGCATCCAAGCCCCAGCTCAGCAGCAGAGGAGTAGCCCATATGCTATACATGCTATAATCTCACGTGAAGGTAAATTGTGTTGCATCTGAAGCTGACTTATAAAGGGCAGAGTTACATCTTTTTAGAACCATCTTGATAGCAGCTAGATTGCACTGGCTGGCTGGGGAAAATAGGAGGTATTGAGCAGTTTCAGGGAAGCAAAACTTGGACTGTGAATTTTGTCAAAACTGACAAAGGGAGCAGATATTTGAAGTTTGGGAGAAAGGAGACTGAGAAGTAGATGAGGAAAGGAACCTGGACAGGAGTAAGCACAGGAAAGAGGCCTTGCAAAATAAAGTGAGTTTATCAAATTGAAGCCAGTAGAACCCTTAGGTTCACCTGTAAGCTGCAACAGCAGGGCTAAAAAATCATTTGGCTGTAGATAAGCATGCAATAGTATGTTTGTTGCCAGAAGAGCCTTACAATGCTCTCCACCCCCTCAGATCACTATGAATGTTAGCTGTAAAAAACTTAAGTGCTTTTTTTGTTCCCACTAAAATGCTATTCAGTTTGTGAATCAAGTATGGATGTAAAGCAGATCTTTAATCACAGTCAGGAATACTATACTGAGTATCCCATTTTATCACCATGTTTACAATTGCATACCATTTCCCATTTTTAATGCTAGTTTAATTAGTCTCTTCCATTGGGAAGAAAGTAAAGGTATTTTTCTACACAGGTGAAAAGATGTAGAAGTGTTAAGGTCCATAATCCCCCCCCCCTACAGCTGTTTGGGATTAGGTGCAAGGAACTCAGGAGAAAGCTAGTGAATACAATGAGCACTGATTAGAACAAATTCCAGCTCTAAGCCAGTACTCCTGTTTCTGGGAGCAGAAGAAATTGGTTCCCCTATGCATACTCCACTTTACTGCTGCACAGAAATTCTGCAGATTGATTTTCTTTTCAACATTGAGCTGAAACAGGGAAAATTAAGAAAAATAAAGCAAAACCATTATTGAAAGAAAAACATTTTTATTGAGAATCATTAGGTCCCTTAATCGCTGATCTTGACAACACTGATGAGATTCAGTGATGTACTGTACGACTGAAATCGGGGTTTGCTTGTCTCAGCAAGATAAAATTACTAAATCCTAAGGAAGGTAAAGAAGGATACAGCACTGACCCTCCCGTGTTCCCAGGAATTCTTCTTTCCACCCCCAGCCAGAAGCTGAAAAATGCCCTTGGAGTGATGCAGAAGTCTGACCTAACTTTCTGCTATCGAGGAGGGAGGTGAGAGACAAGAAGTAGGATGGAATCTCACACCAAGCAGAAGAAATGATCTGTTGACTTAATTGAAGCCTTTATTAATAAAGTGCTGCTGGACTCAGCAAATCATTACTCCTCTCTTCACTTTGACACTGGAGTAGTATTAGATAGAAATCCAGTATTTTCTCCAATTTCAAGGGTACATTAGCTAATATTCACATATCAGTTACAGTGTAACCTTTTAACAGCATAGGTATGTTGAAAAAAATTAGAAAAAGTATTAGTCTCTGCAGTCAGTGACTCAGAAGGCTTTGCAAAATAGTCTGAATAGTAGAACATTTGGCAAAAATTGGGTACCTATTGCATTTCTAAAAAAAAAATCCAAATTCTGTTTTTGTACTTTTAAAAGCTGAATACATGGGGTTCAGTTAATTATCATCCACTTACCACTAGGTAAACTATTGCCTCTGTAGGTGAGGAGACAGGAGAGTTCAGACCTGTGCTCCTCAGTAACTTTGCTCTGTGATGTAAGACAGCTTAGAAAATGCCTAGAACGCTTTTAGGTTTTAAAATATTTAGGTTATGCTAAACCTAATCTATGACTAAAATATTTTTCTAGGAAGCTTGAGAGATATTTTGAAGAAAACTAGGTTGCCTCGCCTGTTCTAATACTTGAGTTAAAATACAGCTGTTTGTTTCCTTGACAGAAATGTATGTGCAGCTCTATAAAGAGCATTTCTCAGACTTGTGCTTGAAAACTCTGTTCAGTAATTCCAATGTGTCCATACAGTTATAGAAGTTACATTTCGTAGTTGAAGATGGTATAATCAGTGCACATTCAGTCTGCAGTTCATGGCCTCAAAATAACAAATGCTGCCTTTTTATTTCAGTACTTTGTTCCCTAAAAAGTAGTGCCTGACTGAGAAGATTACAGAGGAGGCCAACTAGAATTGTATTTGTTTTGCAGAGATTGCTTTGCAACTTCAGTTTCCATAGCATTAAAAAAATCAGGCTTATTTTGCCTCAATTCAGCATGCAGGGGTAAAGCACTGTCTTCAGCCATTGCTTCAGACTGAATTTACTGAAAATCCATTTCCCATGTCCTTGTATGTCAGTGCTTGAGAAGAATTATTTTCTTTACTTCTTATGACCAATGCTCTAAAAAGTTTCCAGTCTGGCACTGTTTTCCCAAGTTCCTCCTTTCCACTCCCTCCCATAGTGCCTATGCTGCATTTTAAAGGCAGCTGGGGAGGCAGAACTGCAGTTGCTGTCATTGATGCTGCCCCGCTGAGAACCCTTTTCTCAGAGCCCCTTGCCCACAGCTGCTGGAGGAGCTGCCACACACCAGCCATCCCTGCCTCTGCAGGCCCATGCCCTGTCTTGTCCACCTGCTTTTGGCTCTCAGAGCACATTCAAACAGCTTCCTGTGATGTGCACTGTTACATGCCGCCTGGAATGCAGTGGCTTTCTCTGCAGGTAAGTAACATCTATGAGCATTCCCTACTGGAATTTATAAAAGGCTATCGCTGTAGTGATACCAGGGCCTGGATACAAAGTGAAGATTCTTAGATGTGGGTGGAAAAACTCCATTACACTGGCTAAAAAAAGGGCTCTTGTCTCCGTATGCTTTAGGAAAATCTGAGTCATGAGTTTCAAACACATGCTCTGTGCTTCTGTATCCTCAGCTACACGGTGGTGACTTGTGTCAGGGTTGACTGCACTGTAAATCTCTATGTACTACTTAATATGGAGAACATTTCCAATTACTAGAAGACTGAAGCCTTTGCAGATGAGAACTGTTCTTTCCCCAAGAGACACTAATTTGTTCTGTTCTTGACAAGAAATAATTTTTGGTTAAGACATGAAATCTCTATAGTTTGCTTGAAATGCCATTCAAAAATATTATTTGTAGCACTCCGTCTTACCTGGTTTTAGATATGCTTGTGTAGTCTGTTTATTTGTGCCTGATCTGCTCTTACAAGCAGTTTGTCTTGCTTGTGGGCAGTTTTTTGCAGTCTGTGCAGAGCATTGCAGTGCTGTGACTAGATGCTGTTTGGATCCACTGTAAAATAAGTTTTGTTAATACTGCAGTCCCAATAGAGGAATATCCTTAGTTTGCAGTACGTGGAGCTGATGAAATAAGAGGCAACCCTAGGTGGATGGATTGCTTGGTGGTCTGAGTTTCTTACAACTGACTCCACAGTTAAAATGGATCCCTAGTTTATTAAAGTTTATCCCATCATAGTGGGCATACAGATCATTAGAAACCTTGCGAATTTGTTAGTTCTTCTAACAGTGAGGAGGGGCAGGTAAACACTGAGAAAGTTTTGCCTTCTGCTCTGATTTTTTCCTTTAAAATTTTCTTCAGATACTCTTTACCTTAAAGCTTTCTGTCAAGACTAATTCTGCAAGGTATCAATAACTAAAAAGAGCTTCACATGCTGGGTTCCTTTCATGTCTCCTCCTGTGACATCCATCTCAGCTTTGTATCTCAGACTCTAGAATCCATGTTTCAGGATAGATTTGATGTCACTGCAATAATCCATAGATATATCAGATCCCTGGATTTGTCTCAAACTAAGGTTTGGGCTTTTTCTTGTGGTATAAGAAATTCTGCAGGGATATCTAGGAGGTTTTAGGTTACAGTGACAGTGTTTTTTTTATGATTTCATAGTGCCTAAGAAATTCCCCTCTACATAGCTACTCTAATCCTCTAAATCCATGCTAATTTTATTGCTTTATGTGTGCACACAGGACTCAGGAAGCTGGTTATGTTAAAATGTTCATGTGGTTGGCCGATACATCATTGTTTGGTGCATAAGGAAAACATGAAGTTGTGTGGTTCAAGTCAGAAGCCTGAGCTCAGTTCACCCCAATGAAGTACCTGCACAGGTCAAGCTTATCATAAGGATACAACAATGAAACACAGAGAAACATATCACTAAAAATACATTGGTTTTCCCTTCCAAATCACACACAGCAGATCATACTTATCAAGCTTCCCTAGAATTAGCTGGGTTCTTTTATTTTAACTATTTTTGATACAGTTCATGTAATCCCTGCTTATTTATTTAGAATCCAGTATTTAGGTAAAAATAGGTATTTTAAAGTGTTTAGCAGGAAGAATTAGTGAGCTTTTATTGTAAATAAAATGCCCTGCTGCATTCAGCATTGGCATGGCCTCCCCTGGGCTACTGTGTGCAGTTCTGGGCCCCATAATTTTAGAAGGATGTGAAGGTTCTTGTGCATGTCCAGAGGAAGGCAGCAAAGCTGGTGAAAGGGCTGGAAGGAGTGTCCTGTGAGGGGTGGCTGAGGGTTTTGGGGGTGTCTTGTTTGTAGACAGGGAGGCTGGGGGGTGACCTCATTGCTCTCCACAGCATCCTGAGGAGGGGAAGTGGAGAAGGAGGTGCTGAGCTCTTCTCCCAAGAGAGAGTATCCAGTGCCAGGATGCATGGGAATGGTTCAGAGCTGCGTCACGGTGGCTTCAGACTGGACAGTAGAAAGAGGAAGACGTTTGCTGACAGGGTGGTCAGACCCTGGAACAGGCTTACAGTGGTGGGCAGTGCCCCAAGCCTGGCAGCGTTTTCAGAGGCATTTGGACAAGGCCCTTAAAACATGCTTTAACTTGGTCAGCCCTGAATTGGTCTGGCAGTTGGACTAGGTAATCATTGTAGGTCCCTTCCAACTGAAATAATCTCTTCTACAGCCAATATTTGGTTTAAGAATGGGAAATACTCCATGGCATCCAGCTAGTAAGGGCTAATAGTGAGTGCTTTTTAAAAAAATAATGCTTTTAATAGCAGTGCATTATCTTTTAGTGCCCTATATGGCTGCCAAGTAAGTAGAATTATTCTCCTTAAGTTTTGGTAAGAGCAGGTCAGATTCTAAATGTTTGCTTTCAGTACACGTTAAAGAAATGCCTGAGCTGAAAACTGAAGAGAACTCCCTTTTACTGCATAGCAATCAAAGCATGACCCCTTACTGGCAAGAAAAAGAAATTGAAAAGTGATTTCAAGGTTCAGGATTAATTCTCTGTCAAATTGACAGAAGAGAGCGTACACTAGAATACATTTAGCATAAATGTAGAACCTTCTCTTGATCTGTTCCTTTCAGTGTGTAAGATATTACTTTGATTTCATGGTTCCACAGCACAAGCATTTTAAAAGTTAGCTGTCTGAATCTGGTTTAAATATCTACAAACACATGCTTCTTACCAACTGAATCTATCAGTTTGCTGCCTATTAACATCACTGAGCTCTACTGGTGACCTTTTCCTGAATGTGTGTTTTTCCATCTTCCCTACAGTAATTGCTTAGAAATGATTGTCATATAAGGAGCTGGCTATGGCAAACAGGAAACATCAAAACACTACAGCCAGCATGCTGGATCACAGAGCAAGAGCTTGCCCTACTTCATCTCACAGCAGGGAGCCTGAAAATGAAGAAAGTGACCTTCCTATTGAAGATTATGCAGCAAAAGAGGCACAATTAGCAACGGTCAGACAAGGTAGTCCTCCACCCGTGGAAGATGAGTGCAATGACCATAGTGGAGATGGGGACTCCAGCTCTGACTATGTCAATAACACCTCCGAGGAGGAGGACTACGATGAAGGCTTGCCAGAGGAAGAGGAGGGGATCACATACTACATTAGATACTGTCCAGAGGATGACAGTTACCTGGAAGGAATGGACTGCAATGGCGAGGAGTATGTTCCCCATGAGGAGCACCATGTTGAAACAGATGAATGTCAGGAAGCTGTAGAAGACTGGGCTGAAGGTAAAATTCAGCACCAGGATGGAAGCGAGGTGATGGACAGGCAAGAGTGGCAGGAAGGTCAAGATAACAGCATTCAGATTTTGGAGGATGAAGCATCATCTTTGGAGATTCAAGACCAAGAAGAAAATATACAGTACTGTCAAAGTGAAGGTGACTATCTGGACTATTACCCAGCAGAGGCTAATGGCAATTCACAGGGAATGTCACCATACCATTCCAGAAAAGAGGATGCAGAGCTGGAAGAGCAGGAAGAGGACATTGACCAGATTGTAGCAGAAATCAAAATGAGTATGAGCATGAGCAGTATTAATAGTACAACAGAAATGAGTCCAGAGCACACGGGGACTGAAAACATGGCACATGACTACAAAGAGACTTGTTCAAAGGGAGAAGCTGTTCACAGTGCTAACAGGCATGAGGGAAGGCCAAAATCACTGAATATCCCATCTGCCTCTAAGCACAGTGGAGATGTGCATCGAGGATTTAAAGCTAAGTCAAGAACCCCAGAGGACAGACAGAAGTGGCCCCAAGAGCAGGTATGAAGTGCTCTGTTTAACCAGATTGTCAGAGACATTATGCAAGTGTTATATTAATTATTCCAAACAAAATGAGTGATATTTTTAGATATTAGCAATGTTTATATATAATTATAAAGATATTATTATATATAACCAATATTTTATAAAGATATTATTATGTATATAAGCAATATTTTTACCTTTACTGTTACTGCATTCACAGCCACATAATCACCTTGTGTGTTTAGAAAAAGGTGCTGAATGTAATCAGTGTACATAGAGAACTAGCAAAGAGGTTTTGCACAGAGAACAGACAATTCTAGGTAAAGAAAAGTATTCCAGTTGCATGGGACAAAACCAGTTTATTTGCTCTATTTTCATTCTGCAGTGGCACACTGGAGAAATTGAAAACTCTGGTCAGCATTGAAATAATTGAATTTTTTTCCGTTTTCCTGAACTGTTGCCTTAGTGGCTGATTACTTTTCTTTTGTTTTCAGTAGAACATATGTCAAGGCTCTATACTGCCTGTGTTAAAAGCACCTACAAGGAGTGTCTGTATATTGCTGTGGTTTATTCCTAGTGGGACATATCTTGACTTTGACAAGAAGGAATAAATAGAAGCTTTACCTGTACTAAAATGCTGTCAAGCAGTTTTATCACAGGAATGATGTAGAAGATAACTTAAATCATGCATAATCTTTTCTTGTTCTAATGCTGAGTGCCAGAAAATGAGAGTCTGAGAATGAAGCTTAAGCTTTTCTAAAGGAACAGAGGTGTGACTTTTTTCCCCTGAAGTTTCCAATTGAATGCGTTAACTTCCTTAGAGAGACCTAAGGTCAGTTTAAAGCAGGGGTCCCCAAACTACGTCCCGCGGGCCAGAACCGGCCCCCGAAGCTGCCGAGCCCGGCCCGCGCCCCCCTCCCCCGCCGCAGTGACTTAATCCGCGCCTCGTTCTCCACCTGCCTCCAGGGGGCGCCTCTCGGCTACAAACCGGCCCATGACCGCTTTGGGGGCAGTGAAACCGGCCCTCTGTGTAAAAAGTTTGACGGCCCTTGGTTTAAAGCTTTGACTTTGCATCTCTAAAGTTACATGCAGCTGAATATTAGTTATCTTCTGCAATGAGGAGAGATCTATCTAAAAGAGGTAAAATATAACTTGTATTTAGACGAGATACTAGTAGGAATAAGTGAATTATTTTGCCTTATCTTTAATTAAAATGCTTTATTAAGCTTCAGATGCCTAAGTTTTCTCTATCAGCTTTATCAAATCTGTAAATGCAATGTTCTATAGTGAAGTGCCCCACAGTTAAACAATTTAATCTAGGTGATTTAATTAAAAACAGACATTAAAATGTTAATTCATCCAGAAAACAGTAAAAGGAAATGAAATGTTCAAGTATATGCTGATCAAACAGGTCAACCTTTATTATAACTAGGAACAAAAAAATCTTAGGGTGATATTTTCAGATTACCCTTATCTACAGCAAGCTTTTAATATTAATTTTACAGTCTATTTTCAGCAGTATAATTATTACCAAATGGTGTAACTTACTATATTCAGGGCCCTACTGTCAGTATAGAAGTTCCTGTGTGAAAAAGCCTGATGATCTTGAATTGTTTAAATAGTTACTAGGTATTGGCTAGGAACAGAGAAGTTGAGTTAGCATGTTTTAGACTAGTGATGGTCTTTCTAGCACAGTACACCAGCAGCTGCTACTGGGAGCATGGCTGCTTGCAAGTTTTTAAAATATTTGCAGAACAAAAGAGGAGAGGAGCTCTTGAATAAGAAAGTGAGTTCTTCTATACTTGACTAAAACTGTTGGGTTTTTCCCCCACCAAATGATTGCCTATTCAAAACAAAATTTAAAATAGACTTTCATTTCAACATCTTTTTGCTCTCTTTCAAAGTTTATTTATCAGAGGTTGAGCTGAATTGCATTGTACCTTGATCATTTTTGATAACAACTGAGGGTTGTGCAGCACTGGGATATTGATGTAACTGCCCAGGTGTGAAAAGAAACAGAAGAAACCCAAATATTTCTGAACAGAGCTTTCTATAAAGCTCTGTCTGAGCTTTAGTTGTTATTTCCAGTCAGTCTTGGGCCTTCATCTTGTTAATACTGGAGGAAGTGCTGCTGTGACAGGTAACAGCCACTGTCTGGCAGGGAGCCCCCTGAGCTTATCCAGTCACTCTTCATAGCACCCACAAACTGCTGTCTGATGGACAGGGTTTTGGACAGTGCCTAGCATTTCATTCCTTTGGCTCTGAATAAAGGAAAGCAGAGATGCAGCAGTACAGGTATCTACTTCAGATCAGCACACAGGGATAAACAAACTGGGTGACAAGGCATGCATTTAATTAGTAAGGAGACATGGCAAAGTGCTGTGGGCATTTTCTCTGAAGAGCAGAGCACATAGACCTCCAAGGAATAAAGGTGTGAAGTGGTATTTCTTACAGAGATACCCAGGCTCACAAATGGAGACATGATGTGCTTCTCCCCCTCCCCACCCCAAGGCTCCAGGGATATAAAAGAAAGAGTGAAAAGCAAGTTAAATAATCTTTCGCAAACATTAGTTGAGTATGTGCATCATAAGACTGATCTTACCTTGCTTTGTTCTTTTCACCTGCTGCAGGTTGCTTATTCTCAGCTTTATCTGAAAATCAGGCTTATTTTGAGGGCATTAAACTAAGAGTGGAGTACCCATTTCTGCCAAAGTGAGTTTTAATACATCTGTAATAGTCCAGAACAAAAGGTGTGTCTGGACCTTTAACATTGAAATTGGACCTCAAAGAATTTAGATAAAATGCAGAGGATTTTGTCTCTCTCCTGGGGCATTCGAGTCTTTTAATATCTACTATAAAATGTCTAAGGGATGGATGCAGTTAGAGAACTGTCTAAATGAACCTGGGTCTCATTATTGAAACCAAGACAACTATAATTTTAACTACAGTAATTCAAGTTCTTTTATAGTGAAAGGAAAAAAACGCAAGGCCATTGTCAGTACATTTGCATGCTAAACTTACTGTTTGCAAAGAATTTACTTAGAAGATCCTTGGTTTTGTCACCTTGCTAAAAGATCTGTTATTATAAGTGTGCATCTCCCAGTACAAAATAGATCTGTTATTATAAGTGTGCATCTCCCAGTACAAAATACCATGGTGAACAGGATGACAGAGGCAGACATTACACGTGGAGCACTTTTTTGCCTCAATTATCTTTAAATAAATGTTAGTTTGAATGCTTTCGGGTTAAATCAAAATACTATGTTTATGTCAGTTTTTGTAAAATATGAGCAAACAGGAAGGTGCAATTTTGTTGCTTTATGCAGATAGTCTGCTGTCCTTAGCTTTTTTCCTGTTTCTTCTCTCCTCCTTTCCTGCCTCACATAGGTAGTATTACTACTGTGTAAAATTTCAGGTTAGTTAACGGTAATTGGTATATAATACATATTTACGCGCCTTTAAAATAAGTTGCTGTTAATTCTTAGCATATGATAAATGCTAACATTTTGTATGCAAGACATTTCTTCCATAACCAGTAAACAAATGCAATTTTAAAGGTTCCAGTTGCTAGGTTTGCACCAGAGAACAGTAGTCACTTTTAAGAAAGACCCAACAGTCTTGGGGTCCTCAAAGAGGGGTCCTCAAACTACGGCCCACAGGCCGGATACGGCCTCCAAGGGTCGTCAGTCTGGCCCACCGGTATTTACAGAACAATTAGGTAACACAATGGACTAGCTGGGAGACCGCATTCCGAGTTAAATGGTCCTCAACACTTTGTCTGTGTGGGAAGTTTGGCTGTTGCCGAAGGAGGGGGGGGAGGGGTTAAGAAGTTCCTGTTTTACTTTTTTTTCTCTCATCTCTTGGGAGACGGGGGAGGAGTTTTTGGGCGGCAGCCGAAGGGATGGGGGGAGTGCTTGGGAGTGGCTGGGCAGGAGCAGCAGCAGCTTCTTTTTCTTCCTTGGGAGAGAAACTGTTTTCGGGAGAGTTGTTTTTTCTCCTCCGTTCCTGTTCCTTCTCCTCCTTGGCAGCAGTCCTTGTGCACATCAGAGGAGAGGGGAGTCTGCTCTGCATGTCTCGACTAGAGGACTGAGTTTTTTTTTCGTTTTCCTCTGCTGGGAAGGAGCTGGTTTTGTTCTTTTTTTTTTCCCCTTTCCCTCCTCCCTCTCTCCCCTTTCCTGCTGGGGGGGGGAGAAGACCTCCATTTTCCAGCTTCTCCAGCACACCCGGGGAGACCCCACCCCCTCCCCACTGCACATGGGCATTTCCAGTGATCCAACAGCGCCCCCTGCTGGCTGGCACAGGACATTATAGTCCAGCCCCCGAGAGTGTCTGAGGGACAGTGAACTGGCCCCCTGTTTAAAAAGTTTGAGGACCCCTGATCTACAGAGAACAAAAAACAAAGTAAGCATATAATTTGAGTTTCGGTGGGGGTCAGTCTCCAGTCTTAAATACACATGCTCAGCTCCTTTGAGCCTTTATTTGTAACACCTCCAGGGGAGGGCAGAGGAGGATGATTAGTGCTAGGCAAACGTGAGGGAAACCTAGGATACATTTAGTGTGTATATTTGCTCTAAATCTCTGCTCAGCACAACTCCTGATTCTTGCAGTTTTCCATGCTTGTGTTATTAAGAAAAGGCATTACATCTCTGAAGTTGAAACTGCCTGCTTTGGGTGTTTTCTGACAACTCAAATTTAACAACTTCCCAAGCTAGGAGTTTTCCCCACAGCCCTTTGACATCTTGGTCACCTCAGACTGAGCCAATTGTTAAAGTATCTGCCACATGAAGAAATTTTCTTTTTTTGTTTCCAATTTAATTTTATATGTTTTACCTTTAGCAGAGAAGTTCAGTATGGTCAGGCAACCTACTAAGGTAAATATCCTGAATTAACACAGTTTTTATTGTTACATAAACATGAATTAACAGACAAGTCTGTTATCTTTGGCTGAAAGAAGAGGAACTGAATGGCTCGTTCAACTGGCACTAGCATACAGTGTGACCAGAAATTTTAAGTGTATGTGGTATTCCTGTGCAAAAGTAGTTGCCGTTCACTTAAGTTTTTTTCCTTTTTGGAATGCTGTTACATTTGCATATCTTCAAGGTTAGCTAAGAGGGGCTTCATGCTGCACTAAGAGAGCAAGATTGGTGGGAGGAAGAGGAGGAGGCCCCAAGTGGCCCCAGGCCTGGTAATAAACCATCAGCCAGGGCAGGCCAGGGTAGGGCTGGAGCTCCATGAGTGCTGTGGAAGGATTTCCATAGATTCTTCAGTGCCTTCAAAGAAACAGTCTGATTTTCCTCTCAGCCTAACAATAGCATTTTCTGCTGTTTCATGTTTCTTCACATGATGCTGGATACTTTGTCTCAGTATTGCTCAGAGGCAAAAGTATTAATAACACTACATCTTTACTATTTTTATATCTTTCCTTTGCAGAATTTTTTCTCTTATCAGAATCTTATGCTAGGGTGAGAGAGTTTTAACATAGCTGTACCTCTGTGTTAATATGCAGTCAATTCCAGATTTCTGGTTTAGCTTTAGGTCCTATTCTAATTTGCAAGTCAGGGTATAAATTATTTATAATACCTTATAAGGGTATTATCACAAATGTGATTTTTTAGCTACCGTAACAATCAAACCAACAGCAGAAATTGTTAACTCTGTAAGAAACATGAAGAAAGGAGTATCAAATATGATAAGTTATTTGGAATTGGTCAGATCATTTGGGAGCATGAACCAACTTCCAGCCCACATTGAGTAACAGAATGTACATTTACTCACAATGAGACCATAAAGAAGCTCCAAAGCATCCCTTCATCCTTGCTCAGGAAGCATCTCCTTCCATATGTATGAGACTACATGGTTTGTACCTGTGCATGGGAGGTTCAGCTGTGCTTGCTCTGCATAGCTGTGTCCTTTGACACTGTGAGTCTTAGGGAATGCAGGGGAAGCCCTTCTCCTTGTACTTCTTTCTGCAGGCAGTTGCTGGCCACAGTCAGTGTCAGGCACAGCTCCCCTCACATGCTGAAAACCGTGCTACACTCCAAAGCTGAGAAGGCCTCAATAATGTGCTGTTACAGTCATGATATAGTTTGGAGGAAGCACTCACAGTGGTACTCTTCCCTCCACATCACATTTTTAAATATATCAGCCAAAAGTGCAACATATTGTGTGCACAGATGTGCCTAAAGGAAATGGAAGAATTCTTTGCACTGGAGGTGCTGTGTAATTAGTCTGGAGCTCCTAAACACATAGGCAAAAGTCTGGGGGGAAAAAATGGCCTTCATTTTCAGACAGAATAGTAAGAAAAAACTTCTATTATGTTCCTTGTCAAGGTGGTGTCATTGATCCCAACTCATCATGCACTCCACAGACTTCTCTTTGGAACCAGACAATACACAGTAACAACATATCTACTACATATGTGACTAGGAAACAATAAACAAATAAGGCTTGTTTATATTCCTAAAATCCTGAAAATAGGAGCTCCAGTAAATTACAGCTATGTCTAAATTAAAACTGAAATGTCCTCCAAGTGTTTAGTCATATTTGTATTAGGACTGGATGGAATTACATACGTAACAGCTACCAACAAGTGTGATTGGTATTATGATATCCAGGGCTGAATAAGTCCATCAGTGTGTCAGATCTGTGACAGAGACGTGTTGCAGTAATGTTACAGCACACAGGCGATGCTTACAAAAGCAGACAACCAATTCTTTCTTTATATGCAGGTACATTTTCAGTTAGTCAAGTGTGTGCTAATCAGAATACTGTCGGAGCTTTAAAAGTATTAACATTCTGTTGTACATACTGGAGTTAATATGTTTGCTGTCAGTGTTTACAGTAATGTATCTTCATTGTGGCCATGTCATAATCCCTGCTTAAAGGATACTTAATCTAAATCCTACTATTTTAGGGAATAATGTATGATGATTATGCTTGTTGTTTTAAATCCCTCTAGATATTTGTTTACCTCATTAATATATTTCATTGCACATCAACACAGATTGCTCCATCATAGTGTAGCCATGCAATGTAATTAGATTTGTCTTGTCTCAAACAGAATAATGTTTATAGGCAGGGATATGGGAAGGTTCTCAGCTGTTACAGCCATGTAGACAGGCACTAGTCAGTGGGTTCACGAGTCTTGGTGCTCTGTGTGTATCTCAGATGGTATTTTCTTTCTTAAAATCCTGCTTGCTACTTGATTTGCATATGTTGTGTTACCTGAGAATTATCATTACTGAGCTAATAGCTGTAATGTGCTTGCTTCATTAGTATATTTTGTTCAGCTGACTAAATATTAGTCATAGGGAGTACTTCGTGTAGACTTGAACATAAAGACTTTCTTTCACTACAGCTATATACTGCATTTGAAAGTCAGAAGACAAGGAGTTATCTTCACGTTTAATGTTCAGACTGACACTTTCAAATCATGTGGGCTCAGTGTTTTCCATTTGCACAGTTGTTGATACAAGTTTTTATTTATGAAGCTTTACAACAACATTTAGGCACTCATTTTTATACATAATGGAGAAACTAAGAAAAAAGGAAAATGAAATATCATAAACCATACAGATTTGTTCCAGAAATCACCTTGGTTTTCCAGATTTCTAACACTGCAAACCTGAGTCATGAAAACTTCACTTTTTTGGTATGTATGGGACATGGGCACTCCCTGTGTCGGGTGCTGGTGTTCTGTGACCTGTGTCAGTCTGGAGAAGAAATTCTGCCCCTGTGACTATTGGAACTTAGAAAAAAAGAAAGGAGTGTTCTGTAGTTTAAAAAACTCAGTTTTTTCTTTGTGTATTTTCACTTCTACATTTCTTCAGAAGCCTGAAGCTGTGCTGCCAGCATCCTGTAGATTTGCTTGTCCCAAAAGGAAGGAGATGCTAAGAAGTGCTAGAATTCTGTTTTTCAGATGGCTGTTAGGACTATTTTGATTATGTCCAGTAGTGAGAATGAGCGCATGTAAAAATTCTGATATAGGTTTCTGAATAATTTGAACATGTCAGCATTTGGCTCAATTTCATGTAAAAATTTGCATTAAAATAAAATAATTTAAATTTAAATCAGTAGTATAACTGCTACTTTATGATAATTGAAATGTCTTATCATTTACATCAAAGTAGATATTTTATTTTAATTAAACACGACATTTTTGTATGAAACTGGTATTTGCTAAATTACAATAGGAAATTCGGTTATGTCACATTTTTGTATTTCTGTACCAGTAATGAATATTGATTGTACATAGGTAACTACAGATAAGTAATAGAGAACACACTAAGTAGAGTTTCATATGTTAATGTTTTGTGATTTTTTTAAAATGTATTTAATTTAATCTGTTGAGAATTTTCTGATTATCTTTGCACCAGTGACTTCCACTTTGTTTTGAAGCTTTTCAGAAAACAAAAGGATCTGAAATTCTTTCCTTTTTCTTTCAGATGTGCAATGGTTTAGAGCAGCCCAGGAAGCAGCAGCGTTCAGACCTCAATGGGCCAGCTGACAATAATAACACACCTGAGGTAGGTACCCTGGGCTGCCGGGCCTTCCTGCTCTCTGTCTTCTGAGCATTCCCCAAGGGAAAGCAGGCATCAGATTGTCAGCTTTCTCCTTCTCACACACCCATACTTAGGCTCTGTTTCTTTTCCTGAACTGACAGTAAATACCATGTTTGCCTACTCTGAAAAGTCTTTGAACTATACCCATGAATTTTTGCTGCCTCATTCATTTTATGTAACTGTACATGGCATGCGCTCAAGCCTGAAATTTTCTGATGGCATAGGGAGAACAGTTCAGAAGTTCTCTTTTTGGATTACTGGAGAGCAAAATAGCATCAAAAAGAAATTGTCTTCTGTTCCTCCCCCACCCTGCTCCCAGTGTGAGTCCTGGCTTAGTCAGCTGTGAAGACATGCAGTGATAGACAGACCTGCTCTTGTCACTGAAGGCTGAAGCAAAGAAGACGTCTAAGAATGTAGAATGAGTTATGCTTGAGGCGAGACACAATGGAATGATATTCAAACTTAAAAGCAGAAGTCTGTTGTCTAAAAATGTATTATATTTAGCCTGTAGCCTGTTATATTAATGAAGAGACACATTTCTAAAACCTTTTCCCATAATGGAGAAATCAGCCTCTTTCCTGGAAACAGGAATGACTGACGAGACTGGCAAAAGATGAGGCAAAAGGACTGTATTTGTTTATTGAGAACAGAGACAGTAGAGTAAAACTACTTGCTAGGATCAAGTGTAATGCTGTACACTGTGCAGTCAGAGACAGTTCTTTTTATTCACTGACCCAGAATCTTGCTTTGTTAAATGTTCTTAATTGGAAAATTGATGTATCATTAATAGGCAGTGTGATCTAATGGACAAATTATTGGACTGGGAATTGCTGGTTTGTATTGCTCATTTGACAGCTGACTTCCTAGATCATTTTCATGGTCTTCCCCTGCCTCCCTTTTTTTTCTGTGTGTTAACATCTGCTTAAAATACTTTGAGATGCCAGATACACTCTGTAACACTTAGGTTGGGTTCATGACTGTGATGTAATGTGTTTCACTGTGCTGAATAGTGGCTGTGTGGCAGTGGTCAGCTATTTAAATATAATATGAATTTACTTCATTGTGTGAAAGTTATTTGGTTACAACTATACCATTTTTATTTCTCAACAGACAAAGAAAGTGTCTTCCTTTCCGAGTTTTGTTGATGGTAAGTTTGACATCATCCATAGTTAAAGTAGGACAAAGTGGAAGCAAATACTTTAATATATATTAAAGATCACAATCCTAGAAACCATTTAAACCTAAGAGAAAACTTTTCAGAAAACTGAAAAGTTGAGGTATGGAAGTATTTAACATTTTCATGCTTCCCCATGGCAATGGGAGCATAGTGGTGATAAAAGGGAGGAGCAGAAAAATTCAGGTGAAGACGGAGACAACTACAAATCTGGAAGGGGTTAGAAAAGGTGGTAACAGTGGGCCCCAGCAGGATGAAGATTTATGAACATACAGGAGCCCTGTGTTCTTTATGGCCCATTGTTGCACTCTGGGAATCTCAGTTGTCAGCACAGACAGGTTCTCCTGAGCTGACAAAACCCCAGTAATTCAGTCCTCTGTTTAGGAGAGCATTGCTTTTACGTGTTTTTTCAATCTCCTTTGCACTGCTATATTCTGTTTGAGGAAAAATAAGTCAATTTATTAACACAAGAAGGTGGACAGAAATAAAATAGGATTGCACTGAAAAACATTATCACTCTCTGATTCACAGACAGCTGAAGAACTTTTTATGGGGAAAATGCATACAGCTCTTCCTGCGGAGGAAATGTCTACACTGTAAAGTGAGAATCAACAGTAGGAGACTTCCAAGGATCTGACCCCTTAGATCTGCCATGACCACACACAACAGAAACCATAAAAGAATGTTAAAAACTTAATTTTTAATGCATTTCTCAAATCAGGAAAAAAAATGCAATTTAGAATAATATTAGAATGTCCAATAAATTTCTCTTTTATTCCCTGGTCTCACCAGCTTGACATTCATCTTCTGTTTTCAGTAATTTCCTTAAAAGAGCTAGAACAAATGGAAAGATCGGACATTGTCCCTTGAGCTTGACATCTGAGGGACATTACATGGAACACTTGACAGATACTGACTAACAGGCCCTAAATAGAGGTAAATTTAAATGCATTCTCCACGGGGGGCAGAGCCAAGAATGCAGGCTGGTACTTTGTAAGAAGCATCTGCTGATTGTCTGGTGGACAACCATAATGCAAGGGCAGAGTACACAGAGCTGGAAAACAGGCTGGAGAATTCACCCCTCACAGCACTGCAGATACAACCGCACATTTTAATTTTATTTGGATAAAAACTTTGTCTTTTTCATTCCATACCAGTCATCTCAAGACTCTGTTGGAAAGGAGTCAGAATACCCTTTTACATAGCATAATAATTCTTTTCTTTTTAGTTCAATCATTTTGCTTTCTCTGATTTTTCCTGTAGTTGCACAGTATATGAAAATAAGCTGTCTGTTAGGCTTTCTTTATTTCAGGTATTATATGGCATTGTCTTATATGAATAAATACATGGCCCACTAGGAGCTTATGATAGCTTACATGACTGCTCTCTGAATTCAAAGAAAACCACAGTTTTTATTATTAGTTTGTATGTAGAACAGGACCCTTCTGCACATAAGAAAAGATTGTGCCAGCTAACACTGCTGTTCTTCCCTGAGCTTTGACAGTGATACTACAACCATGTTCTGATTATATTCATACTTGGTTTTAAAGCACTTACAGCATGACTCCTTAACTACAGTAGCTATATCTTTGTCTCTATTAATACATAATATCTTTCATATGCATGTGAACGTACAGAAGAATAGATAACAGGCCCAAAAATGTTGGAAATGTGTCCTTTTGCTGTTGCAGTTGTTTCAGTAGTAATACCACCTCGTGCTTGCAGTGGTAATTAGTTCCATGGTCAGTGGTTCTGGCTTTTTTGCTCTCTCTTATATCACCATAAATCACCCTTGCACAGTAACAAGCATGATGAAGTAAAGAAATCAGCCAAAATATGGAAGTTGTAGATAGGCATTCTGAAAGGTGACTTATGCCCTGTGTCCATTTACTCCTTATGCAAAATGTGCTGCAGTGCTACATGTCCCGAGGCCTCAGTGACTTCATGGACTATGATAGTTCAGCAGGAAGTTGAAGGTGCTTCAGTGTTCTGAGTGCAATCTCTAAATACTGAATCCTTGGGTTACACATGATTTTAGATAGATATAAAAATGTATATTAAATGATTATTAAATTCAGTTATTCTGAATTATTGAATGAGTATTTTTCTTATTTTATGAACACAAAAGTTAATTTTAAAATGTTTACACCTAGTCTACTTAGTCTAGAAATATGTTGCATTAATAGATCAGCAGAAAACCAAGTAATCCCTATTGCATTGATAAGATGGTGCAGAAGTTCAGATTTTTCAGAAATAGTTACCTAATGTTTAAGCACCAATACTCAACATAAAATTCCAGTCTTTGCTCACATCAAACTAACCTTCCAGTTTGAAATCTATTCCTTCTTCCCTTCCTCATCAGTAAGCCTTACACATGCTTGCAGTCAAGGTTGTGCTTAAGTGCTCTGATGAGCTGGGACCTCAGCCAAGTCTGCATTTTTGCATTATTTAAAGCAGACAGAGATAAGGGAAGAAAACACTCAGGTAACCAATTTGACCCTGGCAATTTTCAGTACCATTCCATCCTTCCCACAGATGTCTTATTTTGCCTGACAACTGCTTACATTGCCTTCATAATGGGAAGTGTATGTTGGAAGTGTTTTCTACCCAACATTGATATTTTTGGTAGGGTTTTTTTCTGTATTATTTATTGCTGTAAGCATTTTATACATGCTGTTGATTTATACATGATGTAGCAGACGCTGTTGCTTGTATAATGATTCTACAAAAAATCACTTTCTAATGCTATGAAGAAATGATGAAACATGCAAAAAACCCCCAGTCTTTAAAGAATCCCAATGAATAACATTAGGATTATAAAATTGCTTAATATCTTAGGTTATTTCCATGTTCAAGAAGTTTTTCATACAAATTAGTTAAAAGCACCATTGCTGTCACCAAACAGCCAAGACATGAGAAGAAATTGTTGTGTAGCCTATCAATGACTTTGAAACCAAGACAAAAATGTCTTGTTTAAAGATGTGCAAAGCACAGATATACCAGAAGTGGGCCAAGTTCAACATACTTGGAAATAATGGAAAACAGAATCACAGAAAGAAAACAAACTTTCTTGAGTTCATCCAGAGCTTTTGGGATGGAAAGAAATTAGATGAAGGGACAGATATATTTCAAATAGCCAGCACAACTTTTTTTGTTGACAAATCCTGCAGACTCTTAGAGTTTTGGTCTTTGCTTGATGTAGTAATGAGTGTATTAGAATTTGCACCAAGAAGTGAATTTTACTTGTCTTCAGACACAAAGTATTTCAAGAAAATAATCTAAATTACCTGCTAAAGGAGTTTACTTAAACTGATTTAAACATTATATGGGTATGCATATTTCAGAGTTAAAGCAATCTGGATTCAATTTAGCCTGATTTACTTAGACTGAAGTGAATGAAGGAAATAAAGACACTTTAATTTTGAATGAGCATGTTGATGCAGTTATCTGCTGAGGTTTGCTAACTTAACATTAAAGTCACATCTTTAATTAATTACTCTCTCTGGTACCCTTGAAACAAGACGTCAGTATCAAGCAGCGATGTATGAGACTGTTTTAGGCCTGAAAAGACATATGACTACCATCAGAAGAGGTACCATATCAAATACATGATCCATGTGCTGGCAAATGTAATGGTACTGAGATGTAGGCAAAGAGGAACAGAGATATAGGAATGGAGTTCTTGTGGAATTTTCATTATGATTTCATTCGGTGAATTGCAGGGAAGTATTGCTTGAAGAGGAAAGTCACTTCTTTCAATCATGTTTATTTTCTGTTGGAAGAGTTCTGCTAAATTGGAATGGGAAAATGAAGGATAGGAATGCTCACTGAAAGTTATATGTGCAAACCACTTTTTCAGTACATTTAATCAACTATAGCATGCCATAAATTCTTCCTTCTCTGCATAATAGTCTTCCACATGGAATTGATTATAAATAAATTGAACACTGAACAATAAAACTTTTTTTAAAAATGAATATTCCCTTTTGGTGTAATTTTTCTCCTCACACAAGATTAATATACTTCAAAAACTATGTTAGGAGGTTGGCAAGTTGATCTAGCTCAAAGCAAATTTCTTTTATAAAACTGTTGAGGAACAAAAATTATTCACTATCAAGAGATTTTAGCCAAAGTCTGGAATGACTGTTTTTTATTGATCTAATCAAGTTAGATGTAAAGCTTAACAGCTTAATAAAGAGGATGATGTGCACAGTCCCAGTGTGATATAAATGCTAGGTTTTATTCTGTTCTCCTTGCCCCCTTTTGAATCCTTTGTAAGAAACAACTTGCAAAATGCAAGATAATGTTAGAATTTCATCAAAGTCACAATGTAATTAATACTAAGTGTATTTGTTGAATGAAGGTAAAAGAAAACTTTCTCTGAATTCAGGTCTTATACATGACTAAACAGCATCAAGAGGCCTGCTTTGCTTTTTTCCTAAACTTTCTTAACTGTTGAGTTTCACAGTGGACTTCTGCTGAAGCAAAGTACACCTTTGTGCCCATTGTTCATTAGTATTTTTGCCAGAGATGAGGCTTAGGGACTGTGTACTTTTACAAACATCTCAAAAAAAAAAAAAAAAAGTGAAAACACAAAACTGTATTCAAACAGAAGTTTAGCTCATGCCGTGTAACAGTTATAAATAGTAAGAAAGGTATGGAAGAGATAGCTACTAGCATTTCTGAAACTTGTAAATAATCCTAATGTGTTTAGCAGTAAAACACAGGAAGAATTTTCCAATTATTTGCCTATAGAATTCCACAGTCAAACCACTGTGCGATGTTATAAATACTGTATGTTCTGTTAATATGCTGGTTTTTTGTGGGAAATAATTACAGGGAAAAACAGAATTTACTTTGCACTAGATTTCTTCACCTGTTTCATGTTAAAAAAGGTATTAAAAAGGTTGTTCAAGCTGCAGTGTCCCTTACTCAGTTTCTCATCTTTCTGCACTCTTTTGAAAGGCAGTAACAATAAATGTCTCCTTTCAGTTCCAGGACCTTGTGAACCCGAAGACCTCATCGATGGAATCATCTTTGCAGCCAATTACCTGGGCTCCACTCAGCTGCTTTCTGAGCGCAACCCCTCCAAGAACATCCGCATGATGCAGGCGCAGGAGGCCGTCAGTCGAGTGAAGGTAGGCACTTCTCTGCTTTGGAGAACACCCTCTGCTGCTTCACCAGCTGATCCCTGAGGGGGGCAGGACCTGCAGCTCACACCTCTCCCGAAGTACGGATATATCTCTCCAATCTCTGTCTATATCTATACATAAGTATAGATTTAGTTCTGTAAATACCATTAGTTTCCAGTGCTTGGTATAAAAATACATACAGCATCTCTAAGGAGCAAAATATAAATTATTCCAGAGTCTATTCAGAGTTCTTTGGAAGCTGTATGACAAATTCAATCATTACAGACAAGTTGCAGGCTGCAACTAGAAAATATTTCAATGGCAAAGCACAGGATATTTGTTTGACTGTGGTTTTACTCATGTCATTAATTCTTTTAACTTACTACAAATTGAGAAGATTGCTCTTAATATACTGAATTATTAATTTTTTAGGACAAGAACATTCCTTACTGCTGTGTTCGGATTTGGTGTTATTTACAGTGAACAATTCCTTTGTAAATAATGTAGCATAGACTGCTTCATACAGCTGTGTATATAAAGTTATTTTTTTGGTTGATAATCCCAGTAGGATATTTTTATTTTAAAATTTTTTGTGACTCTGCTGTAAATACTTCATCTGAATAACACGCGGTTAGAAAGACGCAGGTTTAAATGCTAAAAGCATGTGCTTAATCAGTAAAATACAATAAAATTTAATTGCTAAATATTGCATGTTTTTGAAGGAAACTGGCTTCAAAAAACCACTTACTTTAGCAAGAGAGATGTCATGATTGATGATTAAAACAAATGGAACGCAGGAAATGTCCAGTTCTTCAAACTTTCCAAACCTTTGAGTTTCTGTTTAGCATATTGTCTCAAGCTACAGTAAGTAATTGTTGATTGCAGTTAAATCCCTAAGAACTTTTTTGTATGTTATTACCAACACTGCTCTGTCAGGGGTACTTGACTGCTTTAGATAGTTGTGGAGAGAGCTTGAATTATGTTTTGTTCAACAGTTACGTGTAGACATGTGATCAATATGGATACCCCAACTTTGAGATAGTGCAGGTACTGCCATTTTCCACTGCTGTAAATTTAGCAGGATAAGTGAGAAGAGTAGCTGTTAACAGACAACAGTTTGGTACCAATTTTTTTGTAATCAATTGACAACATGCATAATGCCATTAAATCCAATTATCTTGAGAACTGCATAAGCAAATCTTTCTCTCTTGCACATTCTTCTACCACTGCCCCCAGTTTTTTAATTTCCAACAGCCTGGATTCATAGTCAAAAGGTTTCCCTGACTTTCCACACTGTCTTTTCTCTTTCCTTGTGTGTACATCTGTCTGCATTCTTTTTTTATGCTACTCCTCAGAGGATGCAAAAGGCGGCTAAAATCAAGAAAAAAGCGGTGTGTAAACTGTTTTTCTTGAATGCTAATGTTTACTTACATTTTTGTTGTTTTCCTTGGACTGTTACATCTTTCATTTTGGATCCTCATAAAGTTGTCATTTTGGTTTCTTCTTTGTTAAGCAGTAGAATAGTGAATGGAGTAAAATGAACTCATTTTCTTTATTGTTGGTTTGCTGCAGTGCCTGTCTGCTGCCCTTCTTCTGTTGAATATCTGTGATTTGTTTAATCCAGCTATACAGCCACTGTTATCTGGGAGATTTATCTGAATGTAATGCTTATTTTGATTTTACTAACCAAAGCAGGAAGATGTATTTCCTGTGCTTGTGACTTACTGTATGTTTATTACTGTTGATATTTAAAAACAAAACAAATGTACCAAATAGTAGCTGGAACAATTCATACAGGAAACATTTCATTCAGTTAAAAACAATACTTCAGTTAACTAAATGCAGTTGACAAAATTATCACTAAAAGGATGGAAGCAATACAAGTAATCTCTGCCAAAGTATGTGCTTGCTGTGTATTTTGCTGGATGAAAATTCAAATAAAATTAATCTGAATTAATTATCGGCATAGCTAAGACTTTATAACTCAAAAAAAGAACAGCAAATACATTTTTCTTCCTTGAACTGTGAAAGAACCAGTCTCTGACCTGGAGGCTGATGCCCCCCTGCTCTGTGACCATGTTCTCTAATGGGATATGGAATTGTTTCCCAGTGCTCAGAGGTTGAGGATTAGAAGTCAGATGATGGCTTTCTGTGATACGAGATAAATACTAGTTCAGTCCTTAATTCTTTGTTTTCTAGGAAAGAAATAAACTAAAAATCGAAAAAAAAAAAAAAAAGACCTAACACCCCCCTCCCCCTTCAGTAGTGAGCATCAGCTTGCTCTTGTTCTTGGTCAGCTCACTGAGATGGCAAGGGCTAAGCAGCTGGTGGGGACTAAGTCCCTTTCTCAGTTCTCCTACTTTCTCAATTCTGGTGCCTCAAGTACTGAACTGCATCAGTGAGAAAATGCGGAAAAAACAGCCATACTTTTTCTCCTGTTCTGGCTATAGATAGAGAATTTTAATACTTGAGCTGTCAGTCACAGAGGCTCCAAAAATTCCCTCTTTCCCAGCAAATCAGAGTATGCTTCACTCCTTCTATGCAATAAATGTACTCTTTGCATGTATTTAGAAACACCTCTGAATAGCCATCTCTCTAATGATTGATTTAAACTGCAGTTGCCTCACATCACATTATGCTTGAAGCAATCAGTGAATTTGTCATTCTAAAGAGAGAATTAAAAAATCCCCTTGTAACAAAGCATCTGTCTTTTAGACTTCAGAGGGAGATTCCCAGGCCTTGACTGAAGTGGATCTGTTCATCTCCACACAGAGAATCAAAGTTTTAAATGCAGACACACAGGTAAGTTGTGATTAAAACTCTTCAAGAATAAGGTTCAGTTAGACAGTGTATGCACTTTCCTAAATTTGGATAAATTCAGTGCTGTGAGAGTATTCAGAAAGAGCTCCTGTTGTTGTAACACTTGCCAATATAGTAATACTGACACCAGTTTTGCTTATTTGATGTATTGGAAGATGTCTGCACGTTGCTGAGAGCTGTAATTCAATTTAGAAAAAGATTCAAAAGTCTTTCAAAATGCATGTACACTGTTCCTCTGAAACAGTTTCAGAACCCAGATTTACAGCCCAACAGGGAAGTCATTTGCTGCTTTGACTAAGCCATTCATATCTTGCCTTTTTAACATTTAATCTCTTTTTTTTCCCATAAATCACATCTGAACCACCATCCTCCTGCTTAAGGTAAATTATTAGTTGCTCATATAAAAGGAGCAACTGGCATACCACAGCAGTGATCAGCCTCATCTTCTGGGAATACTTCTGTATTCCACAAGACGTGATCTTCGTAAGGACTTTTTAAAGGAATTTACAACTAAATACGTATAATTTGTAGATGGATCCCAATATTTAGTGTAATAATCTCACAAGATCTCTTAGACTTTGATCATACTTATCCAAAGTCTTAAATTCTCCTTCTTATGAGAGGTATTGGAAAGGGAAATTTTAGTGATGTGTTTTTCTGTAGTTTTCACAAAGAAACTCCATTGTATGCAGTTGAAAAATTTTTAGACCTGAAGTTACACTAAAGTACAAACCATGTAGAAAGTTAAGCTAGATACAGGCAAATACGAAAATTCATTTGAGTGACCTTACATTATCCTTCTAATGACACTCTTCCAGAATTAGGAAGTTATTATTTCAGTTTGGGGTTTTTTTCTAGTAGTAAAACAGGATTACAGTAAATAAGTTTAACTCTCTGAAAAATACCAAAACAGACACTTCGTGTGAGTGGAGATGAGCAAGAGTCAGCACAGATTAGTCAGAAGTAAATCATGTCAAATCAGTATTTTCTTTTGTGACAGGGAAAATATTTGTCCATGGCACAGAAGCAGCACACACCACCTCTTGACTTAAATAAGGCTTTTGTCTCATATAATATTTTCTAGATTATATGGTCTAAATAGAAGAGACAGAAGCAGGCTAAATAATTTCTGTGTAGTTATGTCTTATATATTGCCATTTATGTGGCAATATAAAGAGAAGAAGAACACAGACTCACAAGCACACTTCTTTTCATAAGAAATTCAGTATTCAGTATTTTCATAAACAACTTGGAAAATGGAAAGAGAAAATGGTTATTGAACTTGTATCTTGGTGTATAAGATCAGAGTTCCGAAATATCATGGCTAACTGAAGAAATGAGCTGAAACTATAAGAGATACTTGAATAAAAATAAATGCAGCACTCTACATTTAGGATTTTGTTTTGTTTTCAATTAGTATATAATTTGTTTTTCTGAGGAAACCATGAAGCACTTACTTCTTGAAATGTAGGAGAGCATTACTGTCCTTGAATGTGAGGGTAATGATAGTTTCTCCAGGAAATGGATTATTTTTCTTCTAATGTAAGCAGATGTCCTTAACATGCCACTAGAACTCCCAAGAGAAAGAGCCAGATGAGGAGTAGAATATTCCATCTAACATGGGCAGCAATATTTCCAGTCTGCCATCCATAAATCATCTGATATTGAATTTCATCCATGAAAAGCAATACCACTATTTGTTATGGGTCAGCCTTGTTTTGACCTTGTGGTAAATATGCATCATCCAGAGAGTATATTAGCATTAGCAGAAAATAAAATGCTAATCCGTTTAAAGATGATTGCAGACAATTGCTGATAAATGAACAGCTACAGTTTATAGTTAGAATGTATGGCAGTAAATAAGTAAGTTGTTTTTGTTGAGTAAGGATTAGTCTTGGTGGAAGTTGCTCTTCTTACTTCTTTAAATAGTTCAACATTTCAGCTGGACACCAATCCTTTTAAAAAAAAAAGGAAAGTCCTTTGAGGTAGATCATAAACATTGTCAAAGAAACTATCATCTTACTACTTGGAATCCCTGAGATTTCTAGTGATGCAAAATGCAATGCACGGTGAGGAATGGTGTCTCGAGCTGTTCAACTAGATGAAAATAGTAACATTGGAAATTGTTATCATTCCAAGCTCTCTGGTGTTTGCCCTGTTTTTTCTGGGTTTGTTTTGGGTTCTTTGGGGTGGTTTGTTTTGGGGGTTTTTTTTGTTGTTGTTGGGGGGTTTTTGTTTGGTTGGTTTGTTGGGTTTTTTTACAGTGCATCTTTCAGTGCTGTAACAAACTTATTCCCATGGCATTATAGCATTTTTGGCTTGGTCACATTTTTCAGTGCGGGTGTAATTATAAATTATTTCAGCTGGTGTGGCAGCTGGCAGAGACAATCTGTATTTCATGGCTTTATCAATGATATAAAACCTATTTCTGCAGTGTGCCAAACGTGTTTTAATCCATCTGTAGTGTTGTATAGCTCACGTGAGGTAACAGCTGATTCAAAATCTAAAATTCTCATTTAAAAAATGACATGCAGCAGGGTTCACCATGCTGGTAGCACCAGTAAGGTGCACTGCCAGGCTGGAACAGAGCCAGTGGTGGTAATTCTGTTGCCCTCAGCAGCCCCAGGAAACGGCACCCCTGCTTGGTTGCTTATGCATTTAGTTGCTGAAAACATTCAGCCCAAGTAAAGCACCTGTTTAGGGTACATGTAGTAGGAGCAGCTTTAGGTTTGGCCACATGCCTTCTTTGTGAGGAATTCCTCGCTGTGCCACAGCTTTGCGGGCTCGCAGGCAGTGCACAAACCCAGCAGGAATGCCACAGCAGCCTCTCCCAGCTCATTCAGTGAAGAGAAGCTGGGAGTGAAGCAACTGGGAAAAACTAGCAGAGGAAAAGAAAGATCTAGAGATCACAAATGTGTATGTGCAGAGCCTCTGGTTCCGTGAATTGTGTGAGTCATTAGGCTAAGTCACACTCCCACAGGACTACATCACTTGAAAGCTTGGGAGAATGCCAAGGTTTTCTCCTTCAGGCATTCTTTGAGTTTGAAGAGATGCAACAAACAGGATTCTGAAAGAATTCCTTAGAAAAAATGGAGATTCTGGGAGAAAGGGGAATCTAGAAAAGAGAAGACAGAACAGTGGTTTTGAAAAAGGCTGAGAGAGTCTGAATTTCTGAGGACAAATATAAGGGTAACAAGGATGGAATGGATGGGACTAGAAAAGGGATGAGAGAAAGAATAGAGAAGCAAATGGGCAGAGATGGAGAGGTTCATGGGAAAGTAATAAAGGAGAGAGGGTGAAAAAGAGAGATTGGTAATGGAAAAGTGTGTATAATGGAATATGAAGTGAGAAAGGAAAAAAGTCACAAGTAACTCAAAAGTAAACACGTTTACAGTCACTAGATAATATTTGCCTCATTCCTAATTGTAATTGCATTAGACAGGAAAAATGTGGGAGTGTTGGGGGGAATGATTACTTTCATGCCAGTGGGGAAAAATAATTCTTTTTGAGTAACTTCTGTGTGATGATACGGACAGAAAGACTCTCTTGGCAGGTGAGATTAAATGGCTTCATTTTCCCAGTCCACCCACTCTTTGCACACTACATGTATGATTACACCCTTACACAATAGTTAGTGCACACTGCTGAAAGGCAATTATCTCTGCAGTGCTGCCAAGATCCTGCTGAGAGCTGTCCATTATAAAACATTTCTCCATAGTGACAGAAATGCTGGAAATCCTCCTGAGCCCCTGCAATCCTTAGAGACACCCCCCAAACCATCTCTTAACCATCTTTTCATACTTTAGGGATAAGCATAGGACATTTTATGTCAAGCCCAAAAAGAATCATTACAATAATTATATGGGTAGTGATTATCTTCAGTAAGACAGGTGGTTCCAGGAAACAATGGTAATTTGTATTTTTCTTTGTCAAGTTAAATTGTACTGAAATTCTTAAAACAGTTACTTTTGTTGACTTGAGGAAGAGTCTTTCTTCTTAGGCCTTAGAAAGTTGTTCAACTAATGGTAAACTACTGGCAAGATGTTTACATACAGAATGCTGCTGCTTAGATAAATTATTAAAAAAACGTGAATTATCTTATACAACATTTTTAATTCAAATTCAAGCAGAATTTGGCAGATGTTCTTAACTGTTCAGGGTGAGGGACAGGGATGCTCAGGACATATCCTCAGCTCGTTTTGCCAATAAAACTACTATGCTTCTGGTTGTTTCTAGTTTGAGCCTTACATAAAAGTCTGGAAAAACTCTCCAAACTGACCAGTAACCCCAGCAAGGAGCAATTTTCAGATGGACTCTTTCTGTTTTTTAAGGAACAGTTCATCTTTACAAGGGCAAAAGATGTTAAGAAATCATAGAAAACAAAGCTAATGCCATGGTTTGGAGGTACTTTCTTGGTCTTTGTTGCAGGAGAAGGCTTTAGCCTAATTGAACTAAGTTCTTAGCATAAGGATTTAGTGTGAGGAGGGACAGCACAGTCACATAGTGAAGAAAACATACAGTTCTGGAGTGTCTCCTCAGGAAAAAATGTAAATCATCACTGCCTTCAAATGCCACTTTATGGCTTCTAGGGGTCCTTATACCTTATAGCCTTTTTTAATATTTTATCTAAATTGTCAAAATATCTGCCACACAAGCATTACTAACATAAGCTATATTACCTTTTTCTCTAGAAACTTTTCTTCTTCCATAATCATATGCAAACCTCAGTAACAGTGCTTTTCTTCAAGGTACTGAAAGGAAACGCAATCAGATTTCTTGATTGTATGAACATTTCTAAAACTCTCATTTTAAACCTAAAAGTTTCTTACATTTGAAACATCTTGTATAACAGCACACTTTTCAGGAAACTTAGAGAAGTTGTACCTTTTTATTTATTTTTATTTAAAAAATCTAAAGGAGAAATCAGGTTGTTTATACCCTCTATGAAGGTACAAATAATTGTCTAAAACATGATGCAGACAAGTATTTCATTCTGTCTTTGCAGTCTTAAATACATCCTTTGAAATGATCGCTGTAGCAATGTCACATACATTGTTTTATTAAAATAACATTATTTTACATGTAGAAACCTTTTAATGAAAATGAGACTGCTAGATGTACACATTACTTTATTCATACTTAATTCTGAGTTCAGAAATAATAAAACTTACTACAAGTTTATACGTAGAGCACAGAAACTGTTATAATATGTCTTTGAAGGTCCTTCCTTCTGGGACCCCATTGCCCTTTTATCTAAGAAACCAGTGATAGAAGCATGAACTAGAGATAGAAACAAAAGATGAACTAGTAATAGCTGGAACAGTTTAGTAACAACTAAACTGGATTATCTGACTACAGATACGCACTCAAGTTTTCATTGTCCAAGGCAACTCAGTCAAAGCCACTGAATAATGATATATTCCCAGGAGAAAAACATTTGAAAGTAGGAGGTTGGGATTTCCCTGCTAATAGCAGAAATTAAGAGTTTAAAAGGCTAAAGTAATTAAAAAGATGCAGAGCTCAGGGATTTGAGACAGAAGCTTTTTAAATTTAGTACTCTGTAGGTGTACTTACATGAGAAATGTTCATTAGAATAAAGCTTAGAGAGGTTTTCACTTAAAATCATTCTCACAGGCAGTGGCTCTTCTGAGTTGAGTTCTCCCAGCACAACCAAATGGGCAGCATAAGGACAGTGACTGGAATAGGATTTTGACTGTGAGCCAAGACACTAGAGCAGTTCCCTCCAAACGAGTCTGAGATATGCAGGTAGCCAAAAAAAGTTTTAAGAATTCTGCCTACAGAGAAGGTGAAATAGTGCCTTCATAGCTCTTTATAAAGGAAGTATTGCTTTGCTTTATGTGAGAAAATGTTACCTTAGATATTATTGCTATTATAGGATATGATTTAAAAACCCAGGACATTATAACATCTTCTCTTATCTCTATGATTTTCATAAAACTTGTTCTGTCATTGTGACATGACAGAACGAATCTGTTTCATTCAGCAAAACCAATAAAAAAGGGAAACAGAATTTTCCATCAGCATGAAAATATTTATAAAACAGTAGTATAGTTCTTCATTATTGCTTTATAGTAACAACCACACTCTATTTCCTCGAGCAACACTTCCATGGAAGCCATGAACAGCTACATGCCTTCCACGGGGAGTTCGGGCCCATCGACTGCATAGGGCATATCAGGTCTAGGCCCACAGAAAGTGCTTCTGAAGCTTTTGTTATTCTCAGGCAACAGGCCATCAAGGAGAGGGAAGATGCAGTATTTGTAGAACAGCAGAAAACCTACTCTCTTTGTCCTTGCAGGAAGCAATGATGGATCACGCGCTGCGCACAATCTCATACATAGCCGACATCGGGAACATTGTGGTTCTCATGGCGCGGCGCCGCATGCCAAGGTCAGCTTCCCAGGACTGCATTGAAACCACACCTGGGGCCCAGGAAGGAAAGAAGCAGTACAAGATGATTTGCCATGTCTTTGAATCAGAGGATGTAAGTCAATGGAATTAAATTTATTTAAATAACGTATGTCATGTAGAGAATCTCTGAAGTCAGAATTAATATATGGGATGTCAAATTGTTCATTCATCCTGGATTAGATGACCCTGCCCTTACTCCAGCAGGTTGGCACATAATGACACATACATGCCTCAAGAATCTTGGCATGAGGTGGAACCATTCTGGATCTCTTTCAAACTGAAGCCAAAATGCTGAGAACATGAACTTGGCAGGCCTGGAACAAGGCTGCCCTTTACCCAGTCCTTATTCCCTATGGTTTATTTACCTTGAGTTGGTATACATACTCTTAAACATGACACTTGATTCTTTAATGTTTAAGAACACATTCGGCTGTTTATTTTTCAGTTCTCTTTTTTCACTCCTAGCAAAGATTATGAATTAGAGTTTTTACATAGAATCATAGAATGCCTTGGGTCAGAAGGAACCTTAAAGATCATCTGGTTCCAACCCCCCTGCCACAGGCAGGGACACCTTCCACTACATCAGGTTGCTCAGAATTCCATCCAACCTGACATTGGACGCTTCCAGGGATGGGGCAGCCACAGCTTCTCTGGGCAACCTGTGCCAGGGCCTCACCACCCTCACAGGAAACAATTTCTTCATAATATCTAATCTAAACCTACTCTGTTTGTCCTGTCACTACATGCCTTGTCAGAAGTCTCTCTCCGTCTTTCTTGTAGGCTCCCTTAAGGTACTGGAAGGTAGAGCTAAGATAGTTTTGTTCTCATTATTTATAGAAATTTTTCTTCATGGCCATTACTCTCACTACCCTTAGTACTTCTATACAATAGCAAACATAATTTCAGTCATTTTAAGCCATAAGATACTCTGAGATCCAATACTGTATTAGCCCTAACCCACTTTTTTGTTAAAAGTCTGTTCAAAGAAAGAACTTCAGAATTCACGTTCTAATTTTCATTTGCATCAGAAATACTAAAAGGTGAAAGAACCTGGAGCCATTCTCAAAACAGGATTGCAGATGTAGTGGTTGCAAAAGAGTTCTGTACACCTCTGCTGTACATCCTGTTTCACCGCTGGGAAAAGGCCTGACGTGCCATCTCATTCCTCTTGTGGCAAAGGAAGATGACCTTGCTTTACTACTGTTATATATCCAGGTTTGGTTTTGTAGCAAAGTAGATACTTGTGTCTGAAGTGGGAGACCAGGGGACTTCAACCTAAAACATTTTTGGAAAAATATACTAAGCTTAGTGAAATGGAAAGAGCAAAATTTGTTGTCTGTTTCTAACTTCACAGTAAGAGGCAGTACTAAACATTTCTCATCATTATTATTATATGGGAACAGATTTAAATATAATTTCTGTCATACCATTTAAAAACAATTGAGTTCTGTGGTTCAGATAGTCATAACGCACAGTTTGCATATTTTTGAGCTAAGCAATCATTTTCATTATTTTAAAGTAATTAAGCCTCTGAAGGAGAAATGGAATTGTCTAAAGGTTAGACTGCTAGACTGGGTTGTTCTGAGACCTAGTTATCTCAGCTCCGTCACTGCTCTGCTGGGGTGGCTTATTCAAGCAACTTAATTACATTACCTCTAAGTTGTGCATAATGCTGAAGACTTTCCTAAACAGTCACAAGACCTTGGAGATATAGATGAAATTCAGATGTGAGAACTAGCTCTTAGTAGCAGTAACAGAATAAAGTATGACATCTGGAGATGTTGGTTTTGAGAATGTAGAATGGAGGCAAATGCAAAGGACTAAGTACAGAGAAAGCAATGGCACTGGAGATCAAAAGAGGTCAATAAGGACTGGTGATAAACTTTACAATGGAATGATATGAAAATGTTCTGGATTATTTTTGTGCCACCATATTACCACAAACCTCTTGGTATAGTGATAAGATTTGAAAACATGTTTTAAAAGATGAAAAAACAATTTGTGACTGGCTAGGCTATTTATGTCCTTGATTTTCTAAAATCATTTTCCAGTCAGACTGATTGGTGCTTTTGTGTACTGCAGCACAAATGAAATAAGAAAACTATCTTTTAGCATCAAAGAAAACACCCGATCAGTAGATTGTAAGAAGATACAGATTTATAAGGTTGTCCAGAAAATCCTATGTATTTGTAATACATTTAGCATGTAGGGTAAGTAGGGGTAGAACTGGGAATTTGCTGGGAATATGAGACAGTGGAAGGAATTGGAGAGCAGATGGTTCTGTTGAAGCAGCGTTTTCAGTCCTATAAAACCAAGGTGCAGAAACAGCAGGTGACACAACCACCAAAACCATCAAGTGCACATGTCTGTGAAGGCATGTGAAAGCAGAGCATCCCTTCTCTCATCACTCCTGCAAATAGACTGTGTTCAGAAGCAGGGTTTGTGACAGTCCTTTCTGTGAGCTCTGCTCCATATTGGTACAAGGCCAGCACTCCCCAGTGTTTATTGGAAGGAGTACATGGACAGCATATGGCTGCTTGCTACTGAAACATACTGATGAAGGAGATCAGCAGGGTTTTTAAATGGAGTTTGCAATCTGATTTTGGATGTAATGAATTCTTTCCATACAGCAGATCTTAAAGTGACTTTATATTCATGCTAACACAGAAACTTTGCAGAATCCTTTATTTTGAGTGTCTTAAATTCCAGTCCCTCCCCTGGTTTCTCGTGGTTTTTGTGGTAAACTGTTTCTCTACCCTTTCTCTGAGCTGTGCCTTGTTCTCCATTACAGGCACAGCTGATTGCTCAGTCAATTGGTCAGGCTTTCAGTGTGGCTTACCAAGAGTTTTTAAGAGCCAATGGAATTAACCCAGAGGATCTCAGTCAGAAAGAATACAGTGACATCATCAATACCCAGGAGATGTACAATGATGATCTCATACACTTCTCCAATTCAGAAAACTGCAAAGAGGTAAACTAGTTTTGGAATTTCATTTCAGATGGATCCATTTTTTTTTTCCAGAGGAATATCATTCTTGGAAGTATCTTTTGGCATTATAAGGACAATGTTAGAATTTCAAGATGTGTGGCTTTGTCAGTACTATTGCTACTAAAATTAGCTTTATAAGTTATTAGAATTTTGTTTTTTCATTTTTGGGGCCTTACTCTATTTACAGTACACAGTGTAGGGTGATTTTATGTTTTACCCAAGTATTGATATCCAAAAGAGACAACAGAGTTGTGGGATGCTGGTTGTTTCAAAGCCTTAATCAATAGTCTCAACAAAAGACAGCTGGCCATCATGATTGCTCTAAGTAGAGGTGTTCCTGTCCTTCCACATCTGAAAGAAAATAATTCCCAGTATTTTGTTAAAGAGTGTGTTCTCTACAGAAACTCTTACTCCACTTCTATAAATGTTGGATATGCTATGGTTATGGAACAATTGACATCACCATACTTCAGGATAAGTCCTCATTTACATTACATCAGGGATCTAACATTAACGTGCTAGGCACAAGTATATTCAATAATGTAATAATAATAATAATAGTAATAATGTTAATAATAATCATCAAGAGATCCTTGCCTGAAAAGGACAGACAAACCCTGAGATAAGAGACAACCTGGTATGGCAGGAGTGGAGCTGAACACAAGCCTGTGTTGCAGACATTGCCTCAGCCATGAAATGTTAGAGCCCTCTGGTTCCCAGGTTCCAAGGACAGAAACTTCTTCAGCATTCATTCACTTGCTATCCAATTCCATCACCTTCTATAGAGTTAACCAATTAGAGTTTTACTTATCATAAGGACCTATAGGACCTCTAACAAATTAGTATAACCCTGAAAAGAAATAGGTATGTGTTACACAGTTTTAACAGTGTTTTTGAAGTCCTGCTACAAAGAATGGAGTCCGTTTTGTGATTTGTAGATGTTATTCAGGAACAACTGAGATAGTCATGCTCAAATTTAAACAAATCAAAGCAAAAAAATTTGTTTTTCTTTTTAATTGCAGCTCCAGATAGAAAAACAGAAGGGAGAAATCCTTGGGGTAGTGATTGTGGAATCTGGATGGGGATCCATTCTACCCACTGTTATCCTGGCTAACATGATGAATGGAGGCCCTGCTGCCCGTTCAGGAAAACTAAGCATTGGAGACCAAATTATGTCCATTAATGGTACCAGTTTAGTTGGCCTACCTCTTGCAACATGCCAAGGGATCATAAAGGTACCCCCAAATTTACAACTTTATGCTGTAGATTGTAAGCCATCAGAAATGTAATCTTCTGACAAGTGATCCTGTAGATTTCCAGCAAATAGTCTTTCATAATACTGCAAAAAACCCAGTAATCTGTCATTAAAAAACAACCAGAATAAAAACAGAGATTCAGGAGTTATAATGTACAGAAATTTAGGGCTAGAGAGTATGACTGCAGCTTTCTTACTGGCCTATAACAAATAGGCAGGTCTGCCTAAATTAAGTTACTTAGCTGTCTTCAAAGCTTCAGGCTTCCCCACAGCCTCCAGAATAAAATCTGAGGATTAAAATCTCTTATGCTTTCTTGGGCTCTATGCAGATAAAATGGATGGAGGCTGGTAGACTACAGGACTGATCAGGTGAGTATATGAAGATTGCCCAGACACAATGGAATCTCATAATGCATTATCGTTAGTCATGGAGACTAAATCTGATGTCTGTGCAGATTTACCAAGACCAGCAGCAGGAGATTAATTAGCCAGATGTCAGTGAAGGGCAAGCAGTAGTCAGTTTTAGTTTTTCTTGAAAACTTTCTTCAAATTTCTGTAGTAATTAAAGGCAAAATTTTGATTTTTTTTTTGGCCAAATATCTTGGGAAATAAATGAAATAAGAGAAATCTATCTCTTAAATTAACAGCAAATTTCTACTCACTCTAGCTGTTCTTTCTCAGATTAGCTGCTTTACACTCTTGCAATTAGGAAATCACAAATGAGAGCAAATTTCATTTCAGAAATACTAACTTTTGGAATATCTTACAGGGACTCAAGAATCAAACACAAGTCAAACTGAACATTGTCAGCTGTCCTCCTGTTACTACTGTCCTCATAAAACGGCCAGACTTAAAATACCAGCTGGGCTTCAGTGTACAGAATGGAATTGTAAGTTTCTGTATTCAATCACTGGTTTGTTTTTTTTCCCTTTCCTTTGTTTTTTCCTTTCAAGAAGCACACTGAAGTACTGAAAAAAATTTTGCACAACCTTACCTCTTGTACTGTGATCCCTTAATTTATATATATTTATATCTTATAATCACATCTCTGAGTAATATAATGCAAATGGACAACACAGGGAGAACATTCTTGAGGGATTTTCCTGTATAATAAAGCCACAAGATGTACAGTCCAGATTGTTTGGTGCAACATCTGGATCAGCTAATTCATATATAACTGTCATTAGTGTGCCAGAGTTGCAAGGAAAAGTTAGGATGGAACAGGTTTTTACAATTAAGACATTCTAATCTTAGCTCTGATCCTGTTTCTTTTTTAAAAAAAATTCAGCACACACTCACTAAGACTTTTAATTTTTCTTCTCCTGTACATAATGTATTTGGAGCACAAGGTAGTAGGCAAGGGAATGTAGTTGTGACCTCCTCTTGTTAAAACTAACCACCTCTCACTACAAGTAATTGTATAGGTTGTGGCCCAGGTATCCCTTCTCTGCATCCTCCAGCTTCCCTGTAATGACAGCAGCAAACAGGAGAACAAATGTGGCAGGTAACACTTAGCCCGTGCAGCTCAGGGTCCTCCTCTTGTAGTTCTTCCTTCCCAAGCCCTTCTCCAATATCTTTCCAAAGCAAACTCCCCACTCAACTAGCTCAGGCAGTCACTGGCCTTTCTGGGGGCAGATATTAGCATTAGAGATTGTCTGTAGTGCAGGACCATCACCATCTCCTCTTCCTCCAGTCTAGGAAAAAAAATAGTCAGGCTACTCACACAGAAAACCACATCCCAAAGCACTGTGGGCTCTGGTCCCCTGGTCTGTGAAACTCATCAGTTGAAGTTGCCACCCTTGGAAGAGTAGCAGGTAACTCTACAGGACATGGTTTATGGGTCTTACTGCACTTGAGCAAACATGGCTCAGGAGGGGGTTTTCAGTTCTGCTGGCCATCTCTTAAGTTACTGCTTTACCTTAGTTTTAAGTGTGCTTACCTAAGATCCCATATCACCTTGTGGTCAGCAGAGATTGGTAAAAAGAACACCACTACAAGCCTTGGTCCAGCTGGAAGCACTCCAAAGTGATACCTACCCCAGGTTAACATCCTTTAGAAATGGAGGTTTAGAGTATTTGTCATTTTTGGGATAAATGCTCTTGATGCTTAAGTGGAGAAAAATAAGGTGTGTGGTGTATTTCTGTCCTCTCTGCCTGTGCTTAATCCCCTTTCACCTATGTGTATATTAAGTGGGTATGGTTATTGCTGGTAGTTCACTCTGTGTTAGCAAATCCCAAGTGTTGGTATAAAAAAGATGAAAGGAATGGGATCTGGTTTGACATGATCTCACAGAGGGTGCCACGTAACACTGTATGAGGCACTGATTTCTAATTGCTAGCCTTTGTAAATCTTGTATGTTCAGCTGGTGATGTGATACAAAGAGAATATATTTCAGGATCTGTAAGCCTCACTGTCTCTGGAAGCCTGTGGTGGGAGTTGGGTCAGGGCTGGGGAAGAGAATCAGGCCAGCGTGGATTAGAAGCATCCACGTCCTCCCATGGAATAGAGACAGTTATGGAGTCTGTGACGCAGTCTATTCATCTTGTCCCAGCTAATCATCTCCTACATAATTGGAGTCTCAGTTCAGTAAATTTTGCAGACTCTGGTTGCCTTCTGTCCTAGTGTGCTCCCTCCATCTACTGGCTTTGTTTTAGTCAACACAGGAGGATCATCATTAATTCCAGTTAAATGAGTGACATTTAGATGACACCCAATATAAAGTTCACTCAATTCTGCATAAAAATAATTTTCAGTTAAAAAAAAAGCGCCTCGTAATGCATTTCCTTTATGAAAAGTCTGTGTTTTAATATAAAAATCAATGAACAAAAAGTGGAGGGTAATATCTTTTCTTAGGCTGCTATATAGACAAGCATCTGAGCCTGTAAAATCCTTCCTCTGATAAATTCCCTCTTACTTAACATGTGAAAATATGGCTCTGCAAAGCAAACTCTCTTGCAGTTTGGCACTGAACTTTTTAAAAGCAGTTTTGTAATTGCCAGCAATTGTTACAAATTATGATAGGATTCAGAAATTATAATACCGTTATTCTTCATTGGCTCAGCATTAGCACAGCAAAGAAATAAATGGTTTGCCAGCATGGATATAATTAAATGTTTCTTACTGGTATGCCATTAGCTCATTATCCATGCAGCTGGGACTTGTTTCTGTTTGTCCTCTGAGAGCAGCTTTTTCACCCTGCCTATCTCATCTGCACAAGATGTACAGCTGTTGTATTAGGGAGTAGCCCATAAATAACCTGGACACACAGAAGCACTATCTGAGCTGGTTTTGCCTGCATAGGATATCAGGCAGATGCAGACATTGGACTGCTGCAGGCGACTGGTTTTTCTGTATTGTGTACAGTTTAATTAATGCAAAGCCTGAAGTTGTGCTCCATGCAGCACTAGTAGTGCCAGCTTTTGGAAGTTCTAGTTAGGGAACAGCACAACAGCATAAATTAGAATGTTAATTTTGCAAAATTCCTCTTGTACTAGTGATGCAAATTCTCTTACTGGCTCTTGAAAGTTATTGATGTAATTTTGTTGCATACTTATAAAAAAGAATCTAAAATTTGAAATGTAAAATATTAAGGAAAAGAAATATTGTGTATACATATGAAACAAGTACGACTATTGTGGATGGGGAGGTGAACATAAGATGACCTATCAGCCACCTTCTGAAAATCATGCTACACTTCTTTTAAAAGTGGTGTTATTTAAATACAAGTGGTCATCTTGTATCACATTATTGTCTCCTAGATTATGAAAAATCTGTGTATTACCAGTTGTATTTTTAATGCTGATAAAGCACCAGTTCTCAGTCCAGATCTCAGACTGAGATCTTCTTTCTCTAAGAAGCATATCTACCCTGTCCCTAGCCTAGCACAATTCTATCTAAAAATACAGTAAAACTAGATAAAATTTGACAGAACAGTTTATTCTTTCTTCCCTGCCTTTATTATAATTTAAACTGTGGAAAAAATGTACAGGGTTTAAATAGCATGATATAGGAGTGAGATGAGGAGAAACCAGGTGTAATAGATTATGGTTAAGGTATTTACAGAGGATAAATAGTTTGCCCAGCACTACTTTATGCTTTGCTACACGATGGACAGTTGCAATAAAACTGTGAAGCTACTGAAGTTTCACATCTGATGTTTTGCAGCTTGTCTAAGACATTGCAAATCTGTAATAGCTGAATAGATTGAACCAGTGTGGTTTAAACCTTTTTCTTATTTTTTTTATTTTTATTTCCTTCAGTTTACACAGTCAGTAGAGGGCAGACTTGCTTACAAGAAGATCCAGATCTGTCTTGCTTTATCTAATAATATTACAGCTGTTGCCATGTTCAACAAACAGCACTTTAAAGAGTCCTGGCTGAATAAAATCATATTTACTTAGTGGTACTGATCAGTTTAAACTTGTCAGCCTGACGTGCCATAAGCTCCACTGGTTGGAGACAAAAGACTTAAGGTTGCTTTGAGTTGGCTCCTTGCAAATATAGTAGCCAGGTAGATGTGTGTTGGAAGTACAGTGTGTTTCTGCTCACGTGCTCTCTGGCTGTGGCTTTCAAAGGCTGGGCAGAGCCATCGGGCTCTGTGCCTCTCCTTCTGCCTCATTAGAAGAGTTAATGCTCACAAAAAGGAAGCTGACGGCCTTCCCTGGAGTGAGATCATGTTCTTGAATGAGAAGACCACTTTCTGTGCCCGAGGCTGATAGAAAGAAGAAACTTACTGGTGGTATTAAAGAGATGGCATTAAAAGTGCTCTGAATGCCACACAATGAAAGGTGCTCTGCACAGATATGCAAGCTATTATCTTGCCCTTTATGCCAGTGGGGTGAGGGGTCATATTTCCATTTGCTCCAAAAGCTTTTATTTCAGCTGGCTATACTGTCTCTAAATTCATTTATACCCTGCAAAATGTATTTACAGTGTTTCTTTTGGTACGTGCTGCTTTTTGTCCTTTCCGATTACTGCATACAATCCCCAAAAGCAAGGAGCAAACTGCTGTTCCCACAGTGAGTTGAATTGAGGTTTCTGTAAAAGAGATCTCTGTAGTACAGTGTGTCTTGTCAGGTATATGATTAGAAGGTAGACTACCTGCAAAACAGTGTGTTGTTTGTGACTGAAATTTGAGATACAGTTCTGTGAAAGGTCTGATGGTGCCTCTATCCATGGGAGCCCATCAGAAATACTTTATGAACCACAGTAGGTAACACTCAGCCACTAGAGATTGCACAGTGGAAGGTAAATCTCACTGCAGGAGGAATGTTTTTTTCCTGAACACTGAGAAAGGGTTTTTATAAATGAAGAATAACTATATATTTTCACTCCCCATATCAGTCTGAACTTGGAGTAAGCAGGGATTTCATTTTTATAGCATTGTTATTTGTGAAGAGGAATTTAAAGAAAACTGCTAGTGACATACAGAAAAGGATCCCAGTCAACTGTAAAAAATGTTTCACCTTCAATACATTCCAGATTGGCCATCTCCCCACCTACTGTGCTTCTGAATTAGATTACCAGCTCACTGGGACACAAGCCACATTTTACCATACTTGTATTTAGCTCTGAGCAAATGACCAGATTGCAAATCATAATTCTTGGCATATAATTCTAACCATTGACATTAACTGCAGAAACAGCCATTACTGGATCCTCCAGCACTCATTTCTTTCCCTCCAAGAATAGGTTTTTCTCAGTAAACAAAAGGTAAATCTCAGCACTGCTAAACTCTGCTTGGTTCCAGAGATTCAAGCTATACATTGTATGCCTTATGTGATGCATGAGCTTAAGTAATTCACCAGCAATTTCTGTCTAATACAGAGTTGTCCAGTGTGCCAGGGAGGATCCTGTTGCTGAGGAGGGAACAGTCTTTTAAATTCCATGTACTGGAATGAGATTTCTCTTCCTGCCTGCACCTTACACATATTGCAACCTCAGAATAATTTAAGCAGCAGTATCTGCTGGGACTTTTATCTGGTGAATGTAACTCTTCTTGTATAATTACTACCCTGTTTTACAGGGTATAAAATTCAAAACTTCTGTGCAGTTCTTTACTGGTACCTCAGCTGCCAGCAGAGAGTGACCTAACTTGCCTTCTTCCTCCTGAGTTCCCTGTGGCTCAGCACTGCACGCTGTGGAGGAAAGAGTGACCCTGGAGAGCAGAGCCCCTTTTCCATTCTGCAGAGGCCCAGGAAACAAGATGTCATATTTCACTATGCTAAGGACAGCCTGTAGAAAGAAACAGAATTTGCACATTTCACAGACTCATAGAATGGTTTGGGTAGAAAGGGACTGTGAAGATCAGCTTGTTCCATCCCGTGCCATGGGCAGGGACACCTTCCACTAGCCCAGGTTGCTCCAAGCCCAGTCCAGCCCGGCCTTGGACACTTCCAGGGATCCAGGGGCAGCCAGAGCTTCTCTGGGCAACCTGTGCCAGGGCCTCCCCACCCTTATCATAAAAAATTTCTTTAGATCTTTGAAATAGATCTTTCCTTTTATCTTCCTTATATCTTTGTGACCCCTTTGACAGATGCCAGCTTCCTTCAGCCTAAATTAGGATTTGTGCAGGGCTAAGGATTAAAATTTTATGTCAGAATTTTTTTTCATGTGAAAAAAATGGCTATTATAGATCAGATTTTACTTTATAACTTTTTATATTTTCCAGTATACAGTCAGAAATATTTAAAAACCACTTTCTTCTCCTGTTCCAGCAGTGGATAAAACTTTTCTCCATTATTGCATGGCTACTACCTGTGTCACTGTGATAGGTATTTTTATGTTCTCAGCCCAACAGAATGAAAATTAAAATTGTAATTAGCAGAAATCTTGAAAATAAACCAAACCCTAACAAACCACTAGGGCAACATTTAAAAACTCACAGTATTGATGAATACTTTCCACAAGCGTCTTCTGGAATCCGTATGGTGTCACCACTCATTATAATGTAACTGTTACATTATGATATTTCTATAGTTCAGTAAACTTTGCTTTCTCTTGGCAGATTTGCAGCTTGATGCGAGGTGGAATAGCAGAGAGGGGAGGGGTCAGGGTAGGACATCGGATTATCGAGATCAATGGCCAAAGCGTCGTTGCTACGGCTCATGAGAAGATTGTACAAGCATTGTCTAATTCAGTAGGAGAGGTAAGGAAGCAAATATTTTATCAAGGAATTAAAATAGGTGGAAAAAAAATTTATGTTTCAGTTAAAAAGAGTGTCTTAACATAGCCTTAAAACCAGCACGTCAGTAAACTGGACTTAGGCCCTAATGAGAAACAAAAAACAAAACATTTTTTGAACAGTTAGATGCACATTCACTGCATTTTTTATCACTCATTTTCAAAAGCTTCTGGCATGATTCTGTACCTTCAGCCTACTGTTTGAATTAAACCAACTGATTAAAAGAATAAATCACTCAAGCATGTTGGCTATGAAATTTCTCTTAGCTTATCACTACTGTATCTGCCTTAGAAATAAATTAATATTCAAAGGGCTGAGAGATGTAAATTGATATACATTTTAATAATTTAATGTCCAAACTTACTTTGGGAATAAGCCAAGACACCTCCCAAAGAAAGATTTCTCTTTTTCTAGAGAAATCAGCAACAAATGAGCAAGATCCTCCAGTTTATCAAAATCCCTTCTGAATTTAGTGGTAGTGGTAGTCTCATACACAACCCTGGCCAGATTTCCCACCAGATCCTTTGCCAAAAATTAAAGCAAGCTGGTTTCCTTGTGGAAAGTGATAGTGGAAAAATAATAGAGAGAATGTGCACGTTGCCAGGAGCAAAGCTGTACGTCTCAGTAGACTCACCATGCCTTTCTGTCCCTCTCTGCTGTGTAATTTTCACTAAATAGAAGAGGACAGTATGGAACTTTTTTACAGCATGAAGAGAACAAGATGTCAAGGCAGCACATGGCTGGTGAGGGTCCATATTATCAGTTAGTAAAGTTTCCTTTCCTTCCTCTTGTCTGATAGGTACTCACAGCCTTAGTACAGTTCTGATAGAACCCCAATTAGCTGAGCCTTTAACCCTTTCATCTGTAAAATCCCTCTGGCACTGATCACAGCACTCCTTGTAGAAGGAACTGAAGTACAGGAGCCACAAGAGAACCAGTTCCACCAAATTCTTGGTTGGCATTTAAACATCAGGTGGTAAAGTCCACGTTTTGTGTTTAGAGGATCATATTCCAATTAGGAGAAAACACATATGAAATTACATTCCCACAAAGAAGGAAGGTAGAATAAAAATCTAAGTTCAGTTAATACCAGAACAGCAGAATGAATTTTCAGAGAGGTTTGTGCTGCTTCTTTTTTAAGGGTTGTAATTGGAGTAGGGTGTAACAATAGAAAGTGTTTAGGTGTCATACAATATTGCATCCTGTCACCGCCATCAATAAATAATAAAAATACCCTCAGAAAAAAGCAAAGACAGTGAACTAACATCTTGAAATCAGAGAACTTTGAATTAGAAACTCTGGTAACACTCACATCTATAGAAACCAGGACAAAAAATGCACTCAGAGCACAAGGAGAGAAATGGGGCCTTATGGATTATTTTAAACTAGTAACAACTATGTTAATTTGTGTATAATCAATTGACAGATACACATGAAGACTATGCCAGCGGCCATGTTCAGGCTTCTAACTGGGCAGGAGACCCCACTGTACATTTAGCATTTTCCATTCAAGCTGAAGCTGTCATAGCTGAAGAGAATTTTGTATTTTTATGAATGAAAGGCTTGGAAGCTGACCTGAGGACTCCAGAACAAGGAACAGACAGGTGTCTCTGCTTCTCTCCTTCCTTTCTATTTCTATGACAAAAAGTGTTGAGAAGGATGGTCAAGGACAATAATCACTGACAAAAACCTTTGTAAACATTTAAGTATTTAGCAACATCTTCTAAATCCTTTTCTCATAGAAGTTAAAACATATTTATTTGTAACCTTTATGTGGAGTGATGTATGTCTGTCTTGTTTGATAACACAGTGAATGTGAATATTTGATGAATGAGACTGCAGGAAATGACAAAGAGAAGCAATTAGAGAAAGTTCTGGCTGCCTCAAGTTAAAGAAAATCCCAGTTCCATAAAGTGGTCCAATACTGATGACTTTGCATAATTTTAAAACTGGTGCTGAATAGGTGGTATTTCAGTGGAAAGGAATGCGTGCAGTTAAAACTTTTAGAGTCTAATGTAAAGAAAACCACTGTAGTACTTGGTATTGTTATGACAAGTGTAACCTGTTTGGCAAGGTGTGAACATAAACGTAACAATTGTCTCATATGCTAAATAAAGAATAATTGCCACAAGATTAAAATCAAAATATTTATTTAGATACATATTTATTTTTAATGCTTGTGATTTTTATGTTTTAACAGAGTTATTTCATGGATAACTTATTGCACAGGTTGTGTACTGTATGTGTTGGGCTGGGGGTTTTTTCCTTTAATTTTTGCATATTACTTTTTTGTTCATAGTAGCTCAAAATGGGAAAGCCATGCTTACCTGTTTCTGTCTTTTATAAAGCATTCTTATTCCTAAGGCAGTGTGTTCTGAATGTAAATTGTTTTGACAAATAACCTGGCACCATCAGCAGTATTAGAATGTGTGTAGATAACAAACCTAGTAGTAAAGTTGTATTCTTTATGAGATAAATGTTAATTGGTGTAACTTTGTCGAATTTTTTTCTTTTGGCCAAGGCCTTGAAGAAAATACACTGTGACTTAAGAAGCCTTACCATGCAGTAACTAAAGAGCTTTAGATGACTGTACTTCAAGGAGTAGTGTGTTGCATGCAACTGACCTTAGGAAAGAATTAACCTATCATCATTAATAAATCTGAAATAAGAAAGGAAGCTTGCTTATTCTGTTTGTTGTGTAAGTTTACATAGTAAAAAAATCCAAGTAGAAGATCATTAATTCTTTAATCTAAGTGCAGTTGCAAAGGTCACAGGTTAATTTTTAAAAAGGAATTAATCTCCTGAATTACGAATTTTTATATCATTATTATCTTGAGAGTAGATTCTTTCAATTAGCAAACCTTGTTGCCACTGGATGTCACTGTAACTTCACATCAATACAGTAGCATGCTATAATTAAAATACATTAAAATGGATGATTCTGTAAGACTTAAACTACCCATCTTCAGCTACATTCCTTTGTGACCTTTTCACAGGATGTCTGCCCAGCTCACAGTGACACCAGTGTATGATTAAAGCTCAAATGGAAGGTAACGCTACTGACAAGCACTGCTGCAAAACAATTAAACCCCTGAATCACCAACCTGGGGTAGTTCTTTATGAGAACCTTTTGTTTAAGGCCTTTCCAGTTTCCTCAGAGAGAGCCAGGATGAAGCTTGCACTGGAAGACGTTGCTGGCAGACCTGTGTTTATGCTGGTAATCAAATTAGTGTCAATGATATTTACTTTTTGATATTTTTTAAGATCAATGTTAAATAAATCATAAACACAGCAGAACCACAAGGACATGTTTTAGTAATAAAATTTTCAAAAACTACTAATTGGAGTAAAAATTCTTTTTGAAAAAACATTCAAGGCTCTGCTAGATAAAAATTCATCTAACTTGCTGTTGGTGTTGGTAAAAAGTTTGCAAAAGGTGCTTTTTAGAAATGCAGAATTTCAAAGTCTTCTTCCCTAAAGCATCTTTTGGCCACACACTGCAGAGTAACTAAACATCAGTTCTCAGTACCAGGTGCTACTGCAGGAATAAACTCATGAGCATTCAGAACAAAGCAAAAATAAACTGCAGCCATCCTGTAGGTTAAAGGGCAACATTGGGGGTGATGGGGGAGGAGTTTTAATCAGACAGATCAGTTAGTCTGGAATGAAGGACACTGGGAAAATGGATTAGAAGCAGCACTGTTATGTGTGTGTGGATCCCATTTACATTTCTATCCAAATCAGTTGTTGAAAAAGCGAAGTCCAGAAATACTTTTTATTAAAACACCGACAATAGTTAAAACACTTTGAGGTACATTAAATAAATACAACTTTTAAGTTGTACAGCCAGTCTCTGGTGGGTTTGCAACGGTTTTCAAGAAATGCTGGGCAGCATCAATAGCATTTCTGTAAGTACAGTGACAAATGCATTTCTGGTTGGGAAAACACTTGTAATGACCTAATAAATCAATTAAAATTTTGCAAAAATCAAGGCTGAAATTTCAACATGGCTAGGCTTCACAAACGAAGACTTGGGAAGGGCTCTACCCACGCTTCCTACAAGCGCACTGATGGCTAAAAAGGCCAACGTGAGATAGACAGGACTGGCCGCAGAAGGCACAGCAGAAAGACTCCCCGGGTGAGATCGACAAGACACGATTCTTTCTGCGTTGTCTTTTCTCCTCGAGAGT
>JAWWLV010000018.1:15724793-15751477 GCA_035041135.1 Platyrinchus mystaceus | reverse complement strand
GTGAGGTCCTCAGGACGTAGGTTTGTTTCGAGTGACCTTCTCTTAGATGGATGGCCTTAGGGGCTGACGAGCACCATTCTACCCAGGGGAGTGTCCCTGACGGGTTCGGGAATCGAACCCGGGTCGTGGCGGTGAGAGCGCCGCATCTTAACCACTAGACCACCAGGGGTCCCCTAAAAGAAAAGAAAGAAACCCATATCCTGCTTTAGAAAACTGATCCTCACCTGTTTCTACTGTAGCTGGAGATAATCCTGCATCTTGGCACTGGCTGCATACAGGAGTCCAGGCACAATTATCACCTTTTACCAAAGAGAGAGAAAGAGCAAAGTCAATCCGTGCTGTCCTCTGCCCAAAACAAGTTAAAATACATTGGAATCTTTTACTATCTCCTTTACAGAATGAAACTACTCAGAAGAAATGCTGTTTTCAATATGTCCATTCATAAAGAGAAGCTACTACGCACAGAAATGTCCTATGAGCTGTTAAATAGATACAAATAGGAAGATAAAGCTCCTGCTTGATGGCTTCCTCTGTAATCCTAAATATTGCAGGCCTAAGCACTGAAGCTCTGGAAGGTTCACTACTAGGGGCAATCCTCAGACTTTTCTATACCTCCCTGGCAGACAGAGTTTATACTGGAAAATGGGAAAAACAAGAAAGATGGATCCCTCTTATTTCTACAAAACCAGCCTTTTATTCAGCATTTCTACCTCCTTTTTATATTCTTGCAGGACGAATGTCATGCACCCCTGAATAAATCAATGGGTAGGTGACCACTGTGGTATCTGATGAGCCAGTCAATCTCAAGGGGTTACGGAGCATCTACAAACACCTTTGAACACAATTGCCAACCACAGTTTCTGGGATGCCAACACAAGGATCAACAACTCTGAGATCACACTGTACAGTAATTATCACTGCAGTTTTTTCATTTCTGACAGTCAAGATGGAATAAGCTCTCACTTTTATGCTATGGCTGTTTACATCTTCTTCCAAGACTGAAAACTCTATTGAACTTCTAGGTGGATTAGAAGAGGTTTTCTTCCATATCTCCAGCGACAGTTTATTATGAAAAGCCCATATAATCCTCTCTGGTAGAGTGAATAATTAAATGAAGGAAACAGATGTTAAGATGCTACCTACAAACATAGAAAGTCTGTAAGAAATTAAGAGAGACAGCTTCTATTCTGTCTTTAATTTGTTCTATTATGCTGAAGTACTGCAGCACGTGAATCATGGCATGCTTATTAAGAGAGACACTTCAGAGGTTCTGTCTTCCCATCCATTACTATACTGCTTAATGTACTTGCAGTAAGTCAAAACTACACCACTAGACATGACTCTGAATTCTCTAGGACACAAATGCTACAATAATCACGGAGACATTTAACTGATGCAGCCACATAGCCTATCATAGCTGATCATAAAGTACATTTATTGTAACAAATATCTGTCGTAGAGGTTGATTTTGTCCTGCTTTGCTATGATAAACTTTACAGGGAAAGGACAGAAAAAATGTGCAAACTATTAACTTTTAAATATTTTTTTAGGAGGGAACTATGTCTGACAGCGATTGTATGTGAACTTACCATACTTGCATTGTCCAGGGACTATACAGGGACTATATAGGCACCTATTAAATTAAACTTTCATTTAAAATTTCTCCACTAGAAGTGAGGGGTATTTTAAAAAATAATCAAGCTCACATTAAAGTATTAATGGGAGAATTATTTGACTATACATACCACAAAGACCCCCATCATGTCAAGATGTGCTTGAAGCACATGAATTTTGTTTTATTGACCTAAAAGCTCAGAGTTTTATGCCAGCACTAAAATTTCCAGATTATTTATTTCTTAGATCTCATTTCTGTTGTGTCATTATGTGTTGCACATGTGCCACATCTGCATGTCAAATAATTTATGTTCCAAACTCTGGGCAGTGCAATCACAGCAACATGCAAAACCCATTTAACAAAAGTCTACACAGTAAATATCAAGGTTGTGCTTCTGAATCTCTTCACATCGGCTTGTACGTGGAGGTGAGTCAGAAGATAAATTAATAATTTTTTCTTACAGTAGAAAGACTGGGTCTTAAGACAAACTCAAACTACAAGTACAATCTGACCACTGTATTTTGCCTTTTGTGAACATGGCTGAAGCTCCTCCAGCCTCAGTTTTCCAAAATCCACAGTTATGTCCCTTACATGAGTTATTAGTATTAACAATATGTAGTTACAGCTCTGTCTTTCATACAATCAGTCTATTTGACCAGTTTTACTCCAGGACAATTTTAAAAGAAAAGTGTATGTTACTTTTTCTTCTGGGTTGATGGAGGGAGCTCAGTGGTTCTCTTTAATTTTTGCCTATTGCTCAACTCCGTGTATATATTTTAAAATTCTGCAGTGAGTAACAACAGCCAGTTGTGAAAAATCTGGATCAGATGCCTTTTTAAAGTTACAAAGACTGTAAAGAACTTCAGCTGTTTGTCACAGCGTAGGAAAAATATCCTTCAGGGCTGCTACAAACACAGCCAGTAATGATATTAGAACAGGACTGCTTCTAACCTATAATGATTTCCAAATAAAGTTCAATAAAAGGAATAGGAAGCAATGTGAAGTTGTAAAAATCTTCACAGAGTAAAATTTTGCAAACTGCAGTTTGCCAAACATACATGACAGAAAAACACATATCTAGAAAGAAATAAGCGCATCTAGAAAGAAACACACACACACACACCTAGAAATGAATACACATATCTAGAAATAAATGCACACATCTAGAAATACATATACATATCTAGAAAGAAATACACATATCTAGAGTCAGCTGCTTCTCTTAAGAATTTCATTTGAGAGTCTTCTGTAGGCAGCGAAAGAACGGCAAACCACGTCAGCACAGTCACTTCTCAGCTCCCCCTCCCTTGTGTGTAAGTATTTCTAGGACCTCCTCTCCCTCTATTACAATCTTTGGTGAGCCCAGTTACATTTCAGTAATGTTCAGCTTGTATCCCCCAGTGCCACTTCTCCAGAAAAGATGATGAACGCATTTAGGATACGTTAAAAAAGAAGGCAGAGCATCTGTTGTACCAGGTGTTCCAGCAGGCAGGAAGACCACGTGGATACAGCTGCCTACAGGAACCTCTCAAACACTGCTCACCCAGCATATGGAGCACACTATTGGGAAGTTGCAGAGCCTCATCCAGAACCAACATGTCATCCTAAATTAAACCAGTTATTTCAACATTTTGTCTACTTTTGCTGAGTTAGTCACATGATTCTTCCTGTAGATCCCTTAGAAAGCCATGGGAACAGATCTTGTAACAGCACAATCTCTGACATCTTACAAAGCTTTAAAAATCTTTACTTTCAAGCCACTTCTCTGGGTTACCTTTCTGAACCTCTCTGAACAGGCTCCAACCTTTTGTAAAACCTGCTCTTTTCACATGATTTAGACAGTTCTACATTCCTGCTATTATTCTCTACTAAATCAACCCTTTCTTTTTCACTAACAAGCAGATTTTTTTATGAAGATACACCCTCCAGCCAGCATCTCCTTTTCCCTACTTGTCTAAAAGGAGATTTGTAGCACAAGATACTTATCCCCAACAGCCAAAAGCTTTCCTTTCCATTTATCATCTTGTCATGTGCCTCATTTTCATTTTTTTCCTTTAAAACTTTTCACCATACACTCCAACTTACCACTGGTCACACTAACTTCCTCTGACATGCACCAATAGTCTCAGTGTCATTGTCACCTCTGGGAAACACAACCTGCTGTATTAGAAGTGTGACAGCTCAGTTTCCTAAAGAGACACCAGCTACCATTCAACTTCTTAGTGCAGCCTCTCAGTAGAAGAGCAATAGAGAGGTGGGAACAGCTAGCCAACACATGGTTTTCTGAGCATTACAGAAAGAATGGTGAAATTCAGAAAAGCCAAAATTGATTTCATGCTGTCAATTTTCGCATTTCCATTCTTAAAAATTTTCAAATTTAGAAAATATGCATGGAACTAAAGCCTCACATGTAAGTCAATCTCATTGGAATGTTGCATACAATTCCCAGCAGCACCATTTGCTGCATAAATCACATACCACTCATTTGTTCCAAGTTTGCAGCCTTGTGGTACTACACCTACCTTCTGTCACAAACGACCATGACACTGGGGCACTGTGTGATCGGACTATGTTTGAAATTGGGTGTTTTCTAATGTGCTGCTGCTGAACAGCAGTCTCATGGCCACTTGTGTATGATGAAGTATTTGCAAGTCCAAAACAGGGAGAGGTCTGCAAAGGGACAGGCTGGCTAAAGTCCACACAGCAGGTTTTCTTTTGCTTCAAAGGTGCCGTGGCATTGCTCTCTTGAGCAGAACTCTGCAGTTGTCTTTCTGAAGGGCTGTAATTCCCTGAGGAACAGTCCAAGGACCTGCTGTGGGCACAGTTCTTTTCCTGTCCTTGAGACCTGTCTGTGGAGGCTCGGCTGTGGGAACTGTCATCCTCATCAGGAAAACCCTCTGAGCAAGTTCTGTGAAACCTGCACTGAGTGTGGTAATCCAGGGTGCTGCAGCTCTGGTCTGCACCCCCTTCGGAGGTTATACAGTAGGGAGAGAGATCTGCAGAGTGGAGAGATCCTTGAACTTCCAGCGAACGAAGATCTTCAGAGGAGTAGCTGCGGTCGGGGATATCAACAGCCTCAGAGACCATCAGAGAGGTGCTCTCAACAGGTGCCTCTGCAAAACAAGGTTCAGACACAAATAAAAACTTCTTGCCCTCCTCCCACTCTGCTCCATTTTCAATTTATTGATTTAAATTCAGTAATCAGCAGGTACATCAATAAATATTCAAAAACTCTCAGATGACAGAATGCCAAAGCAAAAAACACTGAAGTAATTTCCTTCTTTCTCATGTCCTTCAGCAAAGACAACTGTGTGTTGTCCTCGGGTATAAGCATATTTGAGCACCTGGTATGAAAGTATTATCTGCAACTACATTTGGACAGGAACAGCTGTTCTGCTGGTTTCTCTGGTAAACAGAGAGAGATTACCTGTGGCAGGGAAAGTTAAACTTCATACAAATGCTGAGAAAACATGGCTCTGATTTCTTTTAAACCTATCGCTTCTGTCAGTGTTAGCTCTGCACATAACACTTTATTCAATCAACCAGTATTTCCTTGAAGCACAAAGGTCTTTACAAATAAGAATTCACCATCATAGAACATCTCTAGCACACAACTTATGTGACACACAATACAGGTACAAGCTAAATATTCTACACAAGGTCACATCATCTTTGAAGCCCTTTGTATTAAAAACCGAGCTTGTTGTCACTTTCTCTATCATGTCTACAAATACCCTATGAAAATATATATTTGGTTCTGCATTATTCCCAAAGTCATGAGAAAAATAAAGGAAATTAGATAACCCAGTCTCCAAGTTCCAATAGTATAGACAACATTTTTTCCATATCAGACTGGAATTCCTGAAAGTCCTGTATCTAAAAATATTTACAAAATAAAAATCACCTAATTCTATTCAGCTCAGCAGGCTCTGATCTGTTCTTTTTGGGTGACAGCTGTTACTAATCATATTGATGAAACAAATGTATTTTATCTGTTTCCTTCAGGAACAGAAGAATAGGATCTTTCACTGAATTACAGAACCTATGTTATGTGCGCCTGTGTTTTGAGGTCTAGAAAGCAGAAAGCTTTCTACAGTATAGGAAAATTAACTATTACAAGAAAAATCAAATATTCCTGAGGTTAGATTTTGTGAAGAACATTTTCTTCTTACACAAAATGAATCACAACTATTTTCTTTTTTGGGGTTTCCAGGAAATAAATTTCTAACACTTACTTTGCCAAAAAGGGCATAATAATCAATAGTGAAAATACATCTATACATCTACATTGTGCCAAAAATGCATAATATGCACCATTTATTATGTGTTAAGTGTGAAGCTGCAGTGGTTTATCAGACCATTTATATTTGTGATGCACGCAAAAACATTTTTTACATAGTTAGATAATTCTTTGCAACGTATTCCCTTAACTAGAGCTTTGAAATATTTATGAAGTCTGTATGGATAAATGAAAGCATCCAGTAGTTTGTGCCTGTTTTCAGGGCACAGATCTGCACCATCCAAACACTCTCTGGTATGATTCAATTGAATTAATAACCAGGCGTATGGTTGGTTGTACTTCTTGCTATCTGGACATAAGGGCCTTAAACTGTATTTTCAGCTTCTAACTATTCTGCTCTTCCATTGACATGATTTTGCTGGTACTACAGAGAGCAGGAAGAAGGGTCTGAAGCAGATGAGAAGCAATCACTGCTCAGAAGACATGGAATGGTAGTACCTGACTGATTTTATATGAACAAAATGTGCCTGAGGACCTCCTTAGTTCCCTTTCATATGCACACAGCACAATATGTAATGTCAAAACCCTGGCTTGAGAGCTGCTCCACTGCTTCCCAATGGTCAAACCTCTAGAATGGGCCTTAAAATCTAGACTGTCATTTGTGGATGTGAAGTCCAAATGGACTTAAAACTTTAGGGACTAGCTCTAGACAAAGCCCTTGTTCACAGCAGCTCTTACGAAACACCTTCAGCCTCCCTCAGTTGTAACACACACTTGCAGTTTTCAAACACCATTTAAAAAAAAAAAAATATTTAGCAGTAGTTAAAGGTGATCACTGGTGGAGTGAATCTGGAAACTGAAATCCTACTCCACAAAACAGATACCCTGTGCATGTAGGAATAGATGCTCTGCACTGATCTGCCAGGCTTGTCAGCCCCATGCTGAAGGCTGGGCAAGAGAGCACCATTTCTGTTTCTTGGACCACTCTGCCACCACCTCTCTGCCCATAGTCTCCTGAGAACACGTGCCAGTCTGCTTATTAATGCAATATGAATAAGATGAGGAAAAGCATCTAATGGAAATTTAACTACAATAATTGTTTCATACAAACTGAGGCTGCAATGTTTAAAAAGCACTCTCTGCAGCAACAGACATGGCAAGGATACTGACTTTTAAACTTCAAACAAACAGGCTCTGTACTGCTACTACTCATCTACTTGCATTCCCAACATCTATGCTTCAGGCAGCAAGCTTCCTATTCAGGCTTCTGGAAGCCATGTAGAAAACTACTATATGGAGAAGGACTGTGGGGACTATCAGGAAGGCACTGACAATGAGAAACAAGCTGCAGATAGAGCAGGATTCTTCAAAGAGAAAGGACAGTTGCTGTATCTGCCTTGAAGGGCTTTAGAGACCACGCTTTGTTTAGCAAAACTCTGCTCTGCATTTCCAGCCCATCAGTCTCTTGACTGTCAAAAGGTTCTTCTTGCCATGAATAACCTGAAAGCAAATCCTTCTTTCTCCACTGGGAAGGGCAGAGGAGAAGGAAAACTCAAAACTCCTACTCCACCTTTAAGTAGACAAAGGCAGTGCCACGATCACCTTGTGTGCTGAAGTCTGGTGTCACGTTCCTCTCCGCCAGGGCTGCTTCAGACACTTGCTGGGTGGTACCAGAGACCTAAATGAACATTGTTAGTGAAACAGCATGTTAACCTGGATTGCACCGAAACACAGTGTAGCACTGCTGATCTGCAGCACACACCTGACAACACCGAACAGCTTTCATATAAGCTGCTATTCAGATTGAAAATTATTTAAAGGTAAAGTATTTACAACATCTTTGGGTCAGGAACCAAATGCAGGCCAAAGGAATGTATTTAACACAGTTTTCATTTTTCCAGAATCTACAACGTAATTAATCTTGAATTCACAGGCAGCTGCAGGCCCACACTACAAAACCTGATGTCTGCAATGCTTAAAACTAATGGGTTGATTACAAGCAATGTTTCTACAGTCTGCATTTTTCCATGTTATGTTTGGGGTTTTTTTCATATCCTATCACCTAAAATAGGAGACAGGAGAACAGAAACCACAAAACCAAGCACAAGAGCAGTATTTTGCTTTGGTTACTTGTGGAGGTGTTAATTCCTAGCGTGCACCAGCCCCTTGGGTGGCAACAATGTTATAGGGCTTTAAAACAGGGTGCTCTCCAGCTATCGCAGAATGCTGAAAATATGATAACTCACCTTTTTTCTGAAGGGATGGACATAAGTGGGTAACTTCCCTTGCTTTTGAGAATCATATGAACAAAATACAGAATCAGTTCTCCTGGAAATATTGCACCCATAAAGACCTGAAATTTAGGAAATTTTATATCTATTGATTTGAATAGACTTTGGATTGGATCTTGTTGCCAATCTCAAGAGATTTTTGGCAGTTCTTTGGGAATGCGATCATTAAAAAGTTATTCTAATAAATAGCTGGTAACAATAAAAAAGGTCAAAAGGAATGAGACTGATACTATCTTTAGCAAAAAGCATCGTATCTCCTTCTGTCTGTAGGGCCACAATTAACTAGTAAAGCTTATTATGGTTGGTGACAGTCTAGAAAAAAGCATCAGTCACTTGTGTGTACACCTTTGTGTCAAGCACTTGATTTGTATTTGGCCTTCTAAACATCGGCTGTGACACTATTAGTCTGAAGCTATTAAGGAAGGAGCTTCCATTCCACATGCCAGTGTAGATTAAAGCACACATATATACACATAACTTACTGTGTTCAGTATTTTATTTTTTCCAATCTATCTATCTAGAGCCTACTATGAGCAAGTGATTAGGAAAATTTTTGTGACACAAGTTTAGTTTTTTAAAGTTTTTTTAAGTTTTAGGGTTTGTAAATACAACTCTAAATAAAGAACAGAGCCAGAAATACTTAAACTCAGCAACAGATGGATAGAGGACTGGGAAGAAAATGTGTAACCACTCATATTTTTAAACAATTCCCTTGGAAATTTCTTAAAGATCTTTATTGTAGCAGAGTATCATATCAGTGGCAAAAAGTAAAATCTGGTGTCACTTCAAGTTGCAGACTGTTCCTGGGAACTAACTGGAAAAGTAAGAATTGTTCTCAAATTCTCTTTGTTGTTGGAGAAATTCAGACTAACTACATTTCGGAAGAAACAGTATAATGTTTTAAGGGTGTCTGTTTCTTTTTAAAAATCTTGGGGTTCTAAGCACTTTCATAAATTCTTAACCTACATGCTTTCATAAACTTAACTGCTGAATGAAAAGTATCTACTGAATATTTGTGCTGAAACATTTATTGACACTAGATTCTCTCAGCATAACTGCTGAATGTATTTTATATGCATTTGGTTGATTAACCTTCTTGCTTAGGGGAGAAGGAGTACCACAGTTTTAATTGTAGGAGGTAACACTGAAAATTTTTAAGTCAGGCCAGAGTTGTGGTTCACATAGAGATAGCATGTGGTTTCAGACAGGTTCCTGCACAGCCAAGGGTAATAAAACCTTACTGATTGCACACCCTCAGACATAGAGGTGGTAAAGACAGTCACTGAGCTTTCAACAGAAAAATGCAAGAAAACCCTGTGCTTTTAATAAGCCTGCAGAGCCTACAGGTGAGCAAACCTTATAAAAAGTCACTGAACACTGATCTGTTTATTGTCATCTTTTCTGTATCCTAGTCCATACTTTGCATGGAAAACTTTTTTTCATAGTCATGGAATGGCAATTCTTAATTAGTATAGATGACAACAGTAGTTTTTACATTGATGCTATCACATAAATTAGTACTGACATTTGTTGCTCGTGAAATTAATGAACTATTGAGTCTAATTTGATATAATTTAATAAAATTCTAAGGACCTCAATCCATTTAAAAACAAATAAAACCTATTGCTTGATGCTCAGTAAAAGATTTTACAGTTATGACATTATTATATAATGGTTCCCAGAAGCACTTTTATAGCTAAATCTGCCATGATTTCCAAGTCTGCCTTTGAGGGATTTATAAATCTCATTATTTCACTTCATACTGTGCTGTGCTTGGTGCATGTTCTATGAGAGCACTTCCATTATGTAAGAATTCAGGTCTCCATTTTGTTCCTCTTGTAGACCTGAAACTGTCTTAGGCTTTGGCTCCATTCTCCATCTACAGCTTAACTGGGACACTAACTGCAAAAATACATTAGGGCTTTTGCTGCCAAGAAAAGTCTGTGGCTACAGCATCACTGTGTAGGCTTTGTTATCACTGCCAGTGAACTTCACTGCTGGGAAGCACCTGGGATTAGTTTGCTCCTACAAGCTCTCTGAACCAGCAACTACCAGATATGTAAACTCACTGCTGGTAAGAAAATAGACAATTATCACCATTCCAAATGAAAAGCCACCACTCATTTTCATCTGCGAGTAGAACAAACACTTCTGGAACTCAAGTGGCCAGAGATGAACAGGCAAGATGTTGAGACTGACCCCAGATGTCAACATAACAGTGAATGCATCTACTTATTAAGGCTCAAATTCGTCTTGCAAGGGCATGACTGTGCATCTTTAAATTACTGATGTTAAACTACATTTTTGTTATGTGCTGGTTTTATTGTGCTGCTAGATGTCGATGCTCATGCAAAGAGTAGTAGTCTCAATTACAAGAGTGCTCAAAATGATTTTGTGCTTAACTATAAATAGACACTTTCCTAATTCTTACTTAGTACCACATATGAATTCTCATCACAGGTATGATCCTTCTCTTTCCCCTTAGACCATGCATGATTCATATCACTTTTGCCAGGTTTTTTTATAACCAAAAAACATCAATTTCTCCAAGACTTGCAGGTTTATCTAAGTTACTGCAGAAGAAAAAGGATGGAACTTGGATAAAAATATTTTAGAAAGGAGATGGCCTTGAAAACTCCTATTTTGTGGTTCAGCAAAGAACAACACTCACAGTGATCACACTCAGTTTATGGTGATTCATTTAATTATAGCCAAATAAATGAAAAGTAGTGCAATGTTTATTGTGACAGGTGGAGGGTATAATACAAAGTTAGGCATATCTTGGAGGTATTTAATTGCATTTTTGTTGGGGGTTTTGCATCTCAGTCTTCTTTTTTCTCAGACACTTGTACGAATTATTTTAATAATCTTCTTGTTTATAATAGTAAAAATTTATATAATTTCTTTCGGTTTGAGTTTCAATTGTGGTTTCCCCCGGTGTGAAAAAAATCACCAGCACACTTTTCAGTGTTATATTTTGGGGAAAGGAAAAGTAGTCCTCTCTGAAATGTGGGTGTAATTTGGCAACCTGAACATAAGTATTTGCACAGTGCACTATTAACCACTGATAAGCACTTTCTAGAGCGTTTGACTTCTGGAGCCTGCAAGAAATTACAGCTTCTAAAAGCAATTGTATTTCCCCCTTTGTGATAGCTGATTCAATTACCACAAATCAATTGAAGCAAAACTTTGCTCAAATTTAGCTTTGGCTGTGTATGCAGATAGATTATAATTCCAGTTTTATCTGAGTCACTCCTGTACAGTACAAAATAAGGCAAAAAGTGTAATATAAATATTTGTCTGAAGCATCCTTTCTCAAAGTTCAGGATAAAGGTGTTCTGCACTCTCAGGAGTATCATTTCTGCCACATAACAGCTGTTTATTAAAGGCTGGAACAGTCAAAAGGTTAATGAATAAATAGGGAACTACTCACTGCTGTTTCATAGGAAGAATAAGTCCCTATCTCTTTATCATTCAAATCTTTGCAATGTTACAACTACTAAAGCATAAATTTGGCACTGGGTTCAAGGCAACCTGTCAACATCAGAGCACATCATTTTGAGAATCTATACCATTACCAGATGCTTCCAGTATTTTTCCAGTACATGACCTGAAATCTGACAAAAGAAGGGAACTGAAAATGTTAACTGTGTTAATCTGAGGCTATTTACAGAGATTTTTTTTTTTTTAGGAATTTTCAAGACCATGTTCTAGCTACACATAGAGTGTAAAATGGCAAATCATAATTATCTTGGCTCAGATCACAGGCAGGGCAAAGCCAAGTGTTCCATGAGCATTATGCTTTATACACACAAACACAAACAAATATGAGTTATTAGTGTTGCATGTCACAAGACACACAGTTATCTTTTTCCTTACTAAACCTACACTGTTGTACTGAGCTGCCACCAAATGCAGTATATTACATTTAGGCAAATCCAATCTTAGCAGTAGTTGGAATAAAAAATAGTTTACAACTTTAAGGGTTTTTAAGAAAACAAACCTGCTTGCTTCCTAATCAATATTACTTCCTACCTATAGAAATTGAGAAGTGTAATGTTATTTTAAGACATCATTATCCTTCTCAAATAAGGAAAATCACCATGTTATTCCAATCCATTCTCCTAGGTTTTTGTTACTGACAGTCCAGTATCATTCAACTTTTTTAATGGATGAAATCATGCACAAGAACATAAGGAAAATACACATTAAGTAAATTTGTTAGTTAAACCTTTTTAAAGAAAATGCTCTGAAAAATGTTTTTAAAGAATATGAACATTTTCTAATGTTTGTTCCTCAAAATTTATCTAGAATTGATTTGCATCATGAGAATTTGCAGACTATTTCCTTTGGCTTTCCTTACCTGACTGGTAGGCATCTCTCCCATCACTGTCTCATAAGGAGGGGGCAGCTCACTTGGATACAGCATTCCTGGGCTATTAATGGTTACTTCATATAAAGCACCAAATGGGGAATGAGGAAAGTCCAAATGGAGACCTCTGTACAAAAACACAAACAAGCAAACTTAATAATTAAGAAATGGCATTGGATTTGTTTGGTAAACTATTACCTACACCACAGTGATGTAAAGCCTTCTCTGAATTCAAAGCCAATACACTACAGAGAATTAAATTGAAGAAATTTATTAGACAACCAAAATGAAGCCCTAGTTCACAGAGTAGCTTTAAAAACTCTATTTCATTTCGGATGCCAGCCATCTCTACCAGCCTGTTTTGTAATCATTCATGTCTTTCACTATTCCACATTAATACATTTAAACTACAATTATTTCCTTAAAAAAATAAATCTCCTGTTCAACTTCAAGTGCATAATGTTAACAAGTGTCAAAGGACCATCTATAAGATGATCTCTGCTCTTAAGTTCAGATATGGTTATCCTTGTCTTAGCTAAATTCAATCATTTCTCTTTTACAGCAAAGCTTTAACACAAATATTTCCAGATGTAGCCTGACAAGTTTACAAAAGCCCACATGTAATCTCTCTGGAAAAAAGCACTCAATGTAAGTGAAGGACATTATTTGCCTTCATACTCTTTGAAAGATCTTAGTCTGCAGAACCACTGGCCTGCTTCTTAGTCTCAGAACTACACCATGACTGTAAGAAAGGGAAGAAGAATCACCTCTGTGCCTCTATCACTGGTGTGCAGGTGTACTCTGGTGGGTAGTAGGGTGGAGGAGGTATTGGTGGTATGAACTCATCAAAATCCAAGGTTTGATGCAGGACAGTTCCATGTGGAGTCATGCAGTCAGCATTGGTAGAATGTGGCCTTTGTGGCAGAAACTGAAAATGAACAGGTCAAGTTCCTTCAGATGGTAGAAACATCATCACTAATAATGAAAATTTCCATAAAATTTCAGGATTACCATCCCTGACCAATATCCAAGTTCATTAATAACCACACTGAAATCAAAGAAGCACTTCTGGAACCATAAGAATACTTGGGATCAGTTGAGAAGGGTGAGTCAGATTGCCAAAATACAACACAAGGTTTGACTAAAGACAGAGAGGCCTTGGGCCTCCAATCAGTCACTCTTAGGATGCAGAACACAGACATTTAAAATTAAATAGTTTTTCAAGAAATAATTCTACATTGTATACAATTCAACAATAGTACCACATAATCAGCTGTATTTTCATAACTGATGAACAATAGAAACAACTACTAAAATAATGACATGTTTTTTTTCCACATCTGAAAGTGCCCTGGACTTACAGGGGAAAAAACCTGAAAGCCACTCCCCAAAACAAACGCAAATAAGACTAACTAGAAATAGGCTACCACATATTCATTGAATTTTGAATAAAGCCACTAAAAATAGTCCACCTATTTTTCCCTTCCAACAAAAGGGCCATTTATAACTATTCTTTATTATTCTTGTAAAAAAATATATACTTAATAGCTGTTTGTGGTTTGGTGATACAGACAGCGCACCCTTAAATGTGGTATAAAGGTTTTAAATGCTGGTACGAAAGTAAGAAAAACACTTATTCCACCTCAAAACCAACTGAACAATAACAGTTAATAATACTGAGAATTACTGTCAACATTTGTGATGGCAACCCCATCAGCTTCTAGCAGAGCAGGGATTTGAGGAAGCCATTCCAATAGCTTTGATCTCAGAAACACTGTAAACAAGTGTCCTAGGAAGCTAACTCAAGATCAAACATGGACATATCCTGCAGATCACATGGAATGCATCCACCTCGACCTGGCTCTTTATGGTACCCATGGATAAAAGGGGATCAAAAGACAATCCAAAACCACAAAAGAATTTTTTTTTCTCCAGGCAAGCTTCTGCTGTCATATCACTTTTCTTGGATCAGTAGCTGACTTGATCTTTATGTCCTGACTTTTAAAACAAGTCTGCTAAGAAACTTCGCTGATGGCACATTCCTTTTTTATACTGGAACAAGACAACATGTCTTCGTAGGTTTGCTCATTAGATTATTATTTGTTTAAATCTCTGATAAAGATTTAGGAAGCAGTGAAGGGAAAATGCTTATAACTTAGGAGATCTAGCAAATAGAAAGTAAATTACCTTCAATTTTAATATCACAGTTTTTACATTGATCACTTTTTAAAATTTAACTTTGTGTAATTCTGCTGAATTTACATTACCAAAGAAGTGATACTGGTCTTTGGTGTTTAAAAGGTTGAGTTACACCTTAATTCTATTAAACTCCATGTATGTTGTTTCAAAGGTCAAAGCTGTCATAACACAGCACAACAGAGAGCCAGGAGGACCAATTTCAACCATTTGTGAAAATGAACTATTAGCTGCTTACTAATCAGCTATCCAGAGACATTTTCACATGTAACTATTAATAGAGAACCTCCTCTGCAGAGTATATCATTACATCTTACAGCAAACCAAGGACTCTAAGCCATTGTGTTCTACTGATGGCACAGTATAGAAGAAAAGACATTTACTTGATTTACTCTTTGTTACATGAAATGTGTGATGCTCTTTCATCTTTCATGTCAGGTGGGATGCTCTTACCCCAGGTACTATCAGACATTTCTATATTTGTCTTACAGAAAAAAAAATACATTCTTGCAGTCATTTGGTCTAAACTCACCTGATCTTTAAACAGCCATTTCCCAAACTGTAATATTGCATTAACCATTAAACTCCAAACTTCTGCCCTAAGTTCTGCAATCATCAGTCTGCCACTATCCCAAATACATGGAAGAATCTTTTAGGAAAAAAAGGAAGCAAGACAAACTTCAACTTAATTACTGAAAACGTGTATAAAAATTTACCATAATGAAGACAAATATCTGTATTCTCTGGGTCACATTTTGTACCCGATTTGATTCCACCAAACTCAGGACTGCACTCATTTTCCTAGAAGAGCTGGTAATTTGAGGTCATTTTTGCTGTCTGGAAACCAAACAATTTTCTTTCCTGACCCTCTTCCAGACTGTTTCCATATACAGCCATGGAAACCAGGCTTTGGTTTGCACCAGAGAACATGCAGCTCCATCCCTTCAGTTCTGGAGTTCCCCAGAGCTGGTTCCATTCAGCCACATATTGGGAGTGATACTCTTAACACTGGTCAGAACACAGCAGTTAAACACACGGCACTTTTACAGCAAGGGAACCATCAGCACACATTTTGTGGGATGGGACAGAAGGGAGAGATTTTACACAGGGCAGAAGGGGTTGTGGTTCCAGAAGGAAAAGACCCAATGTTTAGGTACAGGTCAGTTGAAGAGAAGGATCATTTGCATCCCTTTTAAGAACCGCCACTGGGAATACAAACCATGGCAGCGAACTGTGATCAACACTGACAATGAGCAGCAGAATGGACATGAAAATGCACATGTGTGGGGGGTGGTGTTTATAAACAACAGTTTACCTGTGTGATATCATCCTGCTGGAAGGCACAGAAATTAAAGTGAAAAAGGCTGTAAGAGGGAAACTAGCAGGAAATGAAACAATAGCAAATATAAGGGATTATCACAAAGAACAGACACCCTTGAGAAAACAACTGGAAAGCTACTAAGTCAGAGTTAAATCATATCTTTTTCCATACTACCCTACCTACTAACCTCTACAAGCCTGCAAAAGCTTATTTTTTCTGCAATAAAATGTATTTGAAAAATCTGTAAGGGTTAGTCTCAAATAGTAAAGGCTGGCAGGGGCTCAGCAAAGACTTGATACAAATTCCATAGATCAGAAAAAGACACAGGAAGAAAATGCAAACAGCTGAGAAAGCTGGACTAGGTGAAGAAACATTGACAAATACTTTCACAAGGAAACACACATCACTGGTATTATAAGACATCTGTAACTAAATAATCAGTCTCAAGATGCTGATGGCAAGTAGGACAGACAATAACATGAACTGCCAGACAAAAATGGGAGTGGCCTGTTCAGTCACCAGTACAAACAAGATCAAGTTGCACTCAATGTCATTTCAAAAACTGCAGCTCTCACCATGAAACAACTCACACACTATGAAACAACTCTCACGAGCAGGTCTCCTAGCTAGACTTTTGGGATTTAACTAATGGCCACTGCAGCCGCAATGGATAGAAAATGGTTGCAGACAAAGATAAACGGCAAATAGCTCCACTGGTAAACACTAAATAACCAATAGTGTTAAAAAGCTTTGCAAAACTTTGTAGTTATCAGTTAATATTTCAAACATATTTACTAGGCATAAATAGAAAGCCCCCAGCTCTGGAAATGTGAAGACTCCACCATTTCTGTTGACCTCCTAGAGCTGTTGGATGCCGGGAGCTTTCAGAAATCTCACAGGCAATGAAATACAGATCTAGAATTCATGCTCCTCTTTTAGGAAATCACTAACCTTGTGTTTGAAGCTTGGCATTTGAACTATTACACTCATGCAGGTGTCCTCTCATCCTTGGATGAAAGAGGGCCTTACTTTAGTTTGTGAAACGTGTCTGATACCCAACAGGCCATTACACAGATTGGTGCATGTGCTGTGATGTGCAATGTAGTTTTTTAATTGGGCACATCTAACTTGGACAGAGTGGAAGAGTCTTATTTAAACAGCTCTGATAATGAGGACTACTTAATTTGTTATTTGGTTTGCAGTTATGAGGGAAGGATAAAACGTCTGGTTGCAGAAAGCTGTAAAACACTGTGGTTTTGTACCCACTTCCTATTCAAAAAAGAAGTTAGTCCTCAGCAGCAAGTTGTTAGCAAGCAGAGAATCAGAAACACAAATGTTAGAATATCCCACTTCCAGAAGAGGCAAAAGTTTTTTGAAAATGTAGGTTTGCTCACAGGTCCATGTACTAGAGCACTGAGAACTCCACACAGACAGTGACCCCCTCTGCCGCTTCCAGCCTGCAGCAAGACATTGCGGCTGCCCTTCCCAGCGAGGAAAGCAGTGCTGTGCACACTTACACAACTCTTTGCCCAGTTTTTAGCTCTTCAAGGTGAAATAAACACCATTAGATAGATATGAAAAAGATTGGAAAACTCATTCTCTTCTTGGCAGACCAAATATCTAGCTTTTCACTGACAGGTCATCTAAAAGTTGGTCACTGAAGTGACCAGAATGATTGGAGTTTATTATTTATATTCTGAATATTTTGAGTACACTGAAGTAAGAGCTGATGGAGGAGTCCCAGTTAAGGAGCTGAAGAAACAGACCTGTAAATATAATTCTCTAATGAAACAATTACTCATGTGATACCATGTGGTACATCCTTCTGCCCAAGATCTGTGAGATTAGGATTTCTTCATCCATATTCCCAGATACGGGACACCCCCACTGAACATCACAGACATTCTCTAGTCTCTATATCCTGCAGCTGATTAGCACTATTGGCCCCATGGAAATGACACTGATGGGATTCACTGCTCAGCAATTGTGACTTATCTAAACCAGCAAGTGCCACACATCAGTACATGACTAGTGCTCTAAGGGAAACTTCTTATCTGGAGTATTTCCCATATCTGCATGTAATTACCTCTGCCTTCCACATCACATTTAATAAATGCACTGTATAACTTTAAAATGCATCCTTCGGAGAGCCCAGGATTCATTATTTTCATTTCAGTCTCTATATGTCATTTATAAGAATCTGCTAATTCTTGAGAATATGAAAGAAAAATTTCTACTTGCATATAATTAAATATTGGCATGTTATCTTGAGTAGAAGCTCTTTGCAATACAGTCAGGTCTATAATTCCGTCTTCAGTTAACTGTCCTCCTCCCGGGCAGGTTGCTGCTTTCCTTTTCTGAAATACTGGAATCAGTACAATCAATTCTACTTAATGTGAAGCTTCAGCCTGAAGGGTTTATTACTATTTCACCAGGATATGGGGGTTAAACAATACCAGCAAGATGTTATCCTCATGCAGAGGAGCTTTATGTGAGGTGTTTGAGTAGCAATATTAACTAGAGCCTATTAAGTTAATCAAATGCAGAATTATCATTATGACTGATGAAAACAGTAATTAAATGTTACAGCTTGCATGTGTCATCATTACCTTATTTCCTTTATAAAATAACAGATGGTTTTAGGTATCAAATAATATGAACAGCTACTAACAGTGGTGGTGACAAAATCAGAACACACCCAGCTATACCAGTGCCAGTACTTCTAAGATAAGTACTGTATAAACATATGTGGAGTGGAAGAAGGAGTGGAATAGGTGCACTACTTCATGATTTAGCTTGGCCACAGTGGGCATAACTTCTTGTATTTATTTGTTTAATTCAGGCAGCTACCTTTTGAAGAGAGCAGGGTGCATTTTTGCAGTAGCCATTCATCAGACAAAATGCAAACTGAAACTGCCTTAGGCAACAAATGAAATGTCATGGAAGTGACAGTTTGGTTATTAAGAGAGGTTTCTTCACATTACAGAACCTTGATATAATCTCATTTGATTTACATTTATCTCCTGGAGGGGTGTGTACATAGAATACACAATTCTGAGAAGCACTGTAATGGAGTGCAGCCTTACACTGTCTAGTGAAACACATAACAAATGCTTTTTCAATCTTTAACTATGGTATTGCTTACTCTTGCAGCTTTACTACAATTGGCATGGGGTTTTTGCCTGAGCAACTGCATATACTTAACACAGTGAGAAAGGTTAAAGTGAGTGAAAAATTTGGGGTACTGTCTGAAACAGTCAACGCAAATAAGGAACAATTTAGAATATAAAATAAAATGTGCAATAAAACCAGTTTGCAATATTTTGCAGTATTTTTTCCTTAACACTTGAAACCAAATGTTTGTTAGGTAGGATTATTTTTAAACCAAAACCTCCTTTTCGAATTCATTAGAAAATTTAATCTGTGCTTACTACTGGACAGCTTGTGTTTACATATTTAGGACATTTTTACTAAAGATCAGTATGTCAGAAGATAGTAGTTTCCAATAAAACACTGTCAGCTTGCCTGTATGAATCAGACTCTCACTGTATGCAAAACTCAGCAGCAAAGCATGTACTCACAGAATCACTGCTGTAGATTTCCTTGAGACTGTATTATACACCTAATTTATGTTGCTAAGCAATAAATTGAAATAGTTTGAAATTTGCAAAAATTCACTGATTAAATTCTGAGACAAGAACAGTAACACAGCACATGAACCACAGAACTGATGCTCTAACAATAACCCAGTGATGTTCAAGGAAGGGGTTCCCTATTGCCTCTTGCTTTTACTACAGGAGAGCCTTCCTAGCTCTTGGATACTGCAGAACAAGAGTAAAAGCATCAGCTGAATAATTCCAACTTTTTCATCTAAGGGGGTGATACCTCTTGCTGCTGCTTGTCTTAAACTTCCAGCATGGTACAACCGGGCTAAGAGAAGATGCACACATCAGAGAAAAGTGAAAGGGAAAAGCACAAATCAAACATTAAAAAGTAAGAAAAAAGGAAGTAAATCAGATTTCTGGGTGCAGTAGAACAAAAGGGAACTGCAGATTATGGGACAACAGGCTGAAAAGAGTGAAAGAAAAAGAAATCTTCAGGTCAAATCTCAGATGGTCTAAGTCAGCGTAGCCCCAGGAAAGTTACGCTCACTTAGGCCCGGTAGGAATCTGGCTCAGCAACCTGAAAAAAGAAAGGGAAAAACTGATAAACAAGAAAAGACTGGGATTGAGCAGAAAGATATATACATATTTCCTTTCTTCCATGGAGAGGGAAGAAAATTCGTGTCGATGGAGCTGAAAGGGTGGGAGCACGGACAACTAAGCGGGAAGAAGAAAAGCTGGAAGCACAAAGCATAGGAAGCAAAAGGAAATGAACATAATTCCAGGTGGTAAAGAAAGAATTTAAAAGACATCAAGAATGAGGTGGCAGAGAGAAAAATAATATGCTTTTAAGGAATTCAACTCCCTATTGAGATTACTGCTTCTTGCACATGCCCCTCAGAAGCACTTTAACATTGGTTTAGGTTCATTGTTATCTGTACATTTTTATTACTCTTACACAGCTAAATACCATTAAATTAACTGTAGGTTAAGATTCCTGGGATATGTATGGCTACATTCTGGATCACTGCTACCATTTTACACTAGAAGGTGCGATGATCTCTTCATCTCCTCATCAGCACTGCACAGTGGAAAAGTTCTTTAAGGCAATGGGCATTCTTGCAGCAAGTATCATGGAGGGGGAGAGTGTATGACAAGAAAAAATATCCAGAATATAAAAAAAAAATCCTTTAACATTTAAAGTACAATGTGTTATCAGCTGAAAAGATTCTTTCTGTCAATTTTTTGATATCCAGACCAAAGTTATTAAAAAAGCACTGTTTACAAGTCTCTACCAACATGCAAAATATGCACACACAGAGTGCTATAAGAAAAAATGCATTTATGCACTATTTGTAGTCATTATATAGGCACATGTGCTTAACTTGCTATATCCATTACTATATGAAGCAAACACCAGATCACAGACCCAAGATACTCTTTAACTGAGTTTGTAACCCGGTGACTGGAACACGTATCTTGAAAGCACAGCCTTATCTCTGTAATTCATGCACTTAAATCAATACCCATGACACCCACTGTATTTATATGTATTTATTTTTAAAGCAATTACATGCCTTCATGGCAGGTCATACGCCGTTTCTGTGTTGTTTAAATGGTTTGAAGATAACTTGCTGGGCCAGTCTTCCATCTATGCAAACTTTTAAAATACTTGATGCACAAGTGACTGCCATCAGGTTTGTGTGCTTGCCCTCACTTACTAAACAGGATGATTTCCTAGATTAGCCAGCAATAGCTAGAGGTTAGAAGCAGTATAGCTGGACTGCAAAACACAAAGGATTTTAAATCTTTCTTCTTTTTTTGTGTCTCAACATCAAATTGAAACCTTGCAAATTCCAGTGCTCATTTGGGATAGGAAAGCTGTCTTTGTCCAACCAAAACAAGACAGTATCCTGTGATGCAGCTGACTACGCAGAAGACTAATGATCCTTTTCCCTCTTGTTTTGCGCACAAGTGCTACTCTGAAGCTGAATACGTTTTCCTTATGAAAACACTGTTATTGGCACGGGGCTATGAAAAGTTTCAGGTTTGAACTTATACATCTCATACTCTGTAATTCTCACATCAAGGTAGCAGTGAAAACTAACATCTCAGAGCTAAGTAACTGCACTGGATAGTGAGGAAACTGAAGATAATATACAAGTAATGACAGAAAATTTAATGTGCATATATAACTGAACCTCGTTAATAACCTCATTAACAAAAATAGCATACTCCAAATTGCAAAATCCTGAGTATAACCCTCAAATATATACATTAACATTTAAAAAACAGCAACTATTCATACTGCATACATCTATATGCTATATTATATAGATGTATGCAGATAAAAAAATACACCCATGTGCATGCACGTTCTAACAGGACAAAAACCCACACAAATAGACTTAAGTTTACAAGCAAAGAGTAGGTGCAAATGAATATAGACAGATAAGGACAATATGTTATGTTCGACAGTATCCTGTGTTGTCACTGAAACATACTCACCATTTGCAGAAGATCAGAAGAAACCATCTGCATGCAACACATTGCTGTTGCCAAAGCACAGACAATGGTGGAGATGATATTGAGAGCGCACACACTGAACAACAGGTCCTGCAAGAGACAGGCAGCACAATATCATCTCTCTGCTCAGGGACACAAAGGACACAGAGAGTTTTTAGGAATTTGATAATAACCACTGTCAACTGCTATCAAATAATGTGGTCTCAAATAACTGCGTAGAACTCATTTAGCCTGTAATATTTTTTTAAAGCAATCTGCAAAGAGAACAATTACAGAAAAAAACATCTTCTGTCCCCTTCTTTGCTATTAGATATTTCCTCAGAAATATTGATATTCAATTTTCCAGTTCCCAGAAAGAAAAGACAAATAACTGCTTTAACAGTGGACTCCAAGCTACAGCCATCACAAGAAAGATACTATGAAGGAGACATCTGATTAAAAACAACATGCAGAAATGTCACTGCTTTCAGTAGTTGAAATCTACAACTTAGAACTGTGTGTTAAAAAAAATTCAACTTTAGTATGAAATAGAGACTGTTATCCTGTGCCAGATACTTCAGGCATCTGAAACATTTTTAGATTTACAGAAAAGCAGTGATTACCCCTGGGCATTTCACCTCCTGCTGATGAATTGAGTGCATACAGCCACTATGTTTTTAAAAAAAAAAACCAAGACATTTTAAATAGAACGTACAGTATTTGTTTACTAATCAGAATAAAAGAAACATCTGAATTAAAATGGAAGCATTTTTATAGCAATGGCATAATTAAAAACAAACCAAACCATCCATCTCTCTTCTGATCACTGGATTTGTCCTTACTTTCCCAACAGCCAGTAAAAAGAAACACTGATTTAGCATGCTGACTACATTTCAAAGCTACTACAATCCTTGTACAGCAATTGCATAGCTGTTGTACTTGTGGCAATTATGTGGTTCAGTTAGTATTCTGAACAGCCAGTAAAAGCATTTGAGAAAAAGCAGCAGAGGGAACAAATGAAAAACAAAATCAAAATTGTTATAATACCATGAGTAAAAACACTCACTGTGTAAAGAACATTACGTAGGATCTAAGTTTAAAAGTGTTTCAGTCACTGCCAGTGCATAAAATAACTTCCATGCTATACAAATCAATGCATTGCTCGCTTTTTTCCAGCAATACTGAAAAAAAATGATAGAAAGGTGCAGGTTTACTCCTGCCACTGTAATTGCACGCTCCTTGAGTGACCTTCATTGGAAGATGGAAATGCCAACCATGGGAACCAGGCAGACAATAAATGGGCCAACAAGTTTCAGCCATTTAATAGCTTACACTGAGCCAGATTTGCTCTTCCTCATCTGGTCAATAGTCTTCTATCTTCTTGGCCAGCCCCTCAGCCAGGGAATAATGAATCATCAGCATCAACAGCAAACCAGTGCAAGGGCTCATCTCTAACTCACATACAGAAGGTGATACAGACAACTCATTCAAACACAAAGTCATATAGGCCCACTTAGAGCACTCAAATGGAGGTAAAAAGGCAAGGTGATCCCTAGAAATTCAATTAATTAACCATGGCACAAAAAGAGACCCTGCATGTTCATACATTCATATGCAGGCCTACATAAAGAACACCAGGGCAGAGACAAGATCTAGGGTAGAAATAGGGCTATTTCCTGGCAGGAAGAAACTTCATTCAGTGCCTAATACAGTCATTTAGATCCAAAAGATTTAGCTTATCTGAGTGCATAACTTAATACCATTTATGCCAAAATCTACATCAATGCTCTAATTAGGGTTCGAAGTGTCTTTAAGACCCTCATAAAACTTTACATGCTTCGGGACAGACTCAACTGTGCCTCTAACACTCATGATAGATGTTTCTTTGATCTGTTCCTGAAGATCCCACAGCTTCATCCCACTATTCCAATGTTTATCTTTACCATCAGTGTGCACCTCGTGTCCCTCCCACAGCTGAAAACCATTGCTCCTTTTCTTCTATAGCTTTTGAGAGCAGGCTATTACACAGCAGACTTTTATACCTGTAAACTCTACTATAGTTCTTTGAGTCTTTTCCACCTTTACTCCATTACATATTAACCTCATTTCCTCCAATCCCCAACTGAGATCACTTTCCTAGGTCTCTGATAATTTTCATTTATTTCATTTGGTTCACCTCACCCTAGTCCACATTTTTCCTCAAATGCAGAATCCTAAACTGGGCACAACTGAAGGCCTTGCAAATGCTGACTGTAGCATAAGGATTATTTTGAGTGCCTTAAAAGCTACACTCACCCTGCACACTTACACATCCTGCAGTGGTGAATGAGGTTTTCTGCAACAGTACATCAGTGATTCATCTTTTGTCCAACATAACCCCAGATCCTTTCCTACAGAAATACTACCCTCTTTATCCTGCTACGAGGTAAGAACAGAAGCGACATCATAAAGATACAACTGTTTTTATCAGAGAAAAGCCAAAAACAAGGCTTATTCTCAATTACACATATCTTTCATTTATAAAAAATAAGGAATAAACCTAACCCATTTCATTCTACATGGATAGAAAGAGAAAAGGGACAAAATTTCCACCCATAATTACTTCCTCACATACTGCAAAGCACAGAGTAAAACCAAGATCCATAGGGAGCAGACATCTATCAGCCAAAAATGTAATAACTGAGCAATGATCGTGGTATCCTCGCCATCACTAGGTATTTCTTAAAGCAACAGTACTTCTTTATTTGTTTTGGCTTCTTTTCCTAACATCTCTTTTAACTCAAACAAGAATCAACCCACAATCAATCCCTTCTCCTCTGTTCCCCACTCCCCCCCACACCCTGCAAACATTATTCAGCCTCAAGCACTTTACCATTTTCAGGGAATTTCCTCTCTGTGCCCTGTAGAAAAAATAATTAGGTAATTCATGACACCCATTTATTCAACTATAGATAAAAAAATGGGCAGGAACAGGCTTTCAAGAGCTAAAGCCCTCCATGGCCAAACATGTTAGCAGAGGGGCAGTGCAGGTGCTTACACAGACTCCAGCTGAAACATAATGACAAATGGACACGATGGCCTTTAGGAAATGTCTCTGAAAAAGCAGTAACCACAACAGGGACAATCTTAATTCTCCACAGCACCTGGCCAGAGAAGCTACATTTATAGGTGTCTAAGGGGGCAGGAAATCTATACTAAACACAGAATCAAGGAGATTTAGTGACAGATTTTTGATTGACATCTGCAACAACCCTAAACAGAAAACACAACACATGAATCTGTAATGGTACGAAATACGATTCTTTGCTCCTGAGAACTGGCTGAACCAATTTTCTCTTACATGGAATTTTCTGGGTACTTTTGTATTTTTAAAACAAAAATCTGATTCTTCAGCATGTTTATATGATAATTAATGCTCTGATCGGTATAAGGTACTAGGTAGAATTATTCTTCTACAGCTTACGTAAACAATCTTCTTGATACACCTCAACTCTCTAACTGCAAAGGATACAAACCCCCTCCAGAGTGAAAGCAGCTGTCAGAATTGCCTGGAAGCACGCCTAGATCCATCCAGATACATACCTACTGGAGGCAGACAGCACTGGGAGCTGTTTCTCTGTGGTCAGTTATTTTCCCAAGTAGGTCTCTCAGTAAATCTCAAAAGCTGAATTAAAATCTAATCCTGATATGTGAAAAGCAAGATTTCATGGTTGTAGTATTCTTCTTATTATTACAGTTAAACAGTTACTAACTTAACTGTGTCATTATCTACATAACTGTTCATTATGTTTTCTCTCCACAGTAACAGAGACCTTTGACTTATGCTGTGCTTCCAGAGGACACTTGTGATTCTGAAATCTTCTTCACATACCATTCATTCATATGTCCACCCATAACTTCAGGAGAGAACATCTAGTTTTTCTTTTCCTGATTTAAGCTGTTTTCAGTATTATTTTTTGGACATTATTTCTATTAAGGTGCTACTGCACCTTAAAGTTCTTCCTTATTAGCACAATTAAAATAATATATAAATACACAAAAAATCTGTTATCTAAATATGTAGCCCAAAAGTCTACAGAATACAATAAAATATGAGCTGTAATACAAAACCTGAGTATATTTGAAAATCTTAATGTTTAATTGAAATAATTTTTTTACTATTTTATATTAAAAAATGTAATTTTAGGATATAATTCAGTAAGAACATCATATGAAAAAACCATACTATAGTTAAAAAGCAATTTGTCCTTAACACTGATTTTCTTTGTTTTCCATCAAACTGCTGGGTGATAAGGCAGTCAGATGGTATTAAACTGGAATAAGTTAAAAAATTGCTGATTGATTTGTCACTTCGGTAACTCAATTGCAGAAACAATCATTTAACAAAGCAATTTAAAACAGCTGTTAGCACATGCAAGGGGACCCCTGGTGGTCTAGCGGTTAAGATGCGGCGCTCTCACCGCCGAGGTTGCAGGTTCGATTCCCGGTCCTGCTTCAGGGTCCCCCGGGTAGATGGAGCTCGTCAGCCCCTAAGGCCATCCA
>JAWWLV010000018.1:15686425-15700852 GCA_035041135.1 Platyrinchus mystaceus | reverse complement strand
CTAATAAAACATTATTTCTCAAAAATGTTCCATGACAACAGCAGAATAGGAAAAGGAAGATGACATTGAGGAAATCAGAAATTTAGGACTTTAGGAAAGACAACATTTTTCTAAATTAGCTTTGTATATAACAAAATAATCCTTATTTAAACAAAACAGCCAGCTAAACCAGTAAATAGAAATTATTATTTTTTTTTAAAGTATGAGTAGTCAAGTAACTTTAAAATAAATCTTCATAAGACTCAATTTATACTTCCATAGCAACTGCATAATAGGTTCATCCATCTAAACAACACATTACTTTTTGCAAGTGTCACATTGCTGGAGGGATTCACCTCCATGTAAGTGTTGGTGAAATGCTGCTCCATATAAATTGACCTTCCATAACATCTGTAGCAAAATTCCCTGAGGAAATAAATGCTCATGTTGTCCAGCTGACAAGGACAGGCATCAAACCCAAGCAGCCCTTCCTGGCAGAAACATAATTAGAGAGAAGCAGGTAGTAAAGGTCAGATACACCGATACTTTGCATCTGTCTTTCCCAAAATATTAATAAAAATTAACTACTCATGTGCAATTATTTTCATTAATGAACAACTGTGTTGTCTCTCTGAAACCTAGCACACCAGAACACTTCCACTTTCATCGTTAAGGAGGAAGGCTTCTGTCAGGAGGGCGAGGTCAGTGAGCCACGACTGCTCATTTACAGAAGAGGACATGAGCAGTTTCAGAATCAGACAGTTTCTGAGGCAAGGCTTCAGTGTGGACAGGGATTTTTCCCAATTTGATTCTAATGTAACCTCATTATAATTTGGACTGTTTAAAGAAAAATTGCACACACACCTCTAAGGAAGACTCACAAGAATAATTTGATGGAGATCATTAGTATATGAGCTTTAAGATTTCTAAGACCTTTACTCATACATCTGAAGTAGGACTGAATACATAATGTTGTTGGAGATTTTATAGCGTTTGTAGCAAGGAATCCCAAACACTCAATTGCAGATATTTCTAACTCAGGATCTAAACTGCAATTCACCTGACAAACAAATCCCACTGAAAGTATTTTTCTTAAACAAGCATAGGATAATTAGATTCTCTTTGGGTAACAGTGCATTTCTTTCCATCTGTCACAAAAACAATACTGAGACACATGAGTTTTGTCTGCACAAAGAATGAAGTATCCATCCCCAACTCCATCACGCCCCCAAAATGCTTTATATTAGTTCATGCAAGTATTTATTCTACTTTTAAATAAAAACATTTCAAATGCAGTCTATCTCGTCTAAAATAATTTTTTGAAGCTACCATTTCCTGACCAAAATACAAAGTTTGACAAATAGTTTCCACATTGCCAAACTACCCAGCTCCAGTGATACCAGATACAAGATCAATTTACCACGGAGGAAGAAGAAATGCTGAAGGAAACTAGACTCACACCAAGAAAGAGTTGAAGAAATTACACTTTGCAAAAGCTGCCAAAAACTCCAGGACCAGATGGGATGCAGCCTTCACTTCTAAAAGAGGGAGCAAATGAGATGAAAGAACCATTAGCAGATATATTTAGAAAGCATGTGAGAACAAGGGCATTACTGATGGACTGAAGAGAGGCGAGGCAAGCGTAACGCCCATCACACCTCCATTAGAAGCAGCAGCCCTGACACTGGGACTGTGACAGTCTCCTGTGGCCCGTCCTGTGCCAGCAGGAACTGCTGCCATGGCAACATGATGCCGCGGGAGCAGATGGGGAGAAGGCGCTGTTTAAGGGTAATTAGGACGTGCCTATTTAGGAAGGGGCAAGTGTTATGCTCCAGCCGGCTTTGTCTGCTTTTCAGGAAAAGCTTGTGATTCTTTTTAGACTTTGCAACTGGGGATAACTAATTAGCAGATGGATGCTCAACAGAGGAGTCCAGATTCTCATATGAGTGAGTGGCAGCTGGTGGCAGCTGGGCCCAGGAACAGGCAGCCTTTGTCAAAAGGGTATCAGTGAGATGTAGACAGACCTAGGCAGGAAAAAGCTGTAAGAAGTATTAAGTGTAAAAAGGGTCCCAGAATGTTCATTCTAAAGAGATGTTTCACTCTGTGACATGTTTTCTCCACCATTATAAAGATTTCCCTGGTTCACTTCCTCTGTTTTTACCTAAAGTGTTATTTCTTTCTCTCCCAGTTCACAACTTTACTGGATCATTCTCCATTTTCCCCCTCTTCCTCTTCTGTCCGGTATATTCTAATAAAATGGCACTAGGGATAGGTTTTTCTGCCAGTTGCTTCATTATACTAAAGAAGAAAGAAGGGAACCAGCAGTTTCAGTAAGAAAACCCAAACCAGCAATAGGCAAGACACTGCATGTTTAAAAAGGTAAATGTTTATGCTTAAGTTCATCCATCTGCAAACAAAAAATATGGAACATGAATGTCATCAGAGTTTACACACATTCTAATTGCAACCTTTGAAGACCACACTTTTCAGATTCCCTACTCAATCCAACAAGAGACATGATTTCATGGCCTAAACCAGCAGTTCAGACACTGGGAAAGCATCTCTCAGAGCAGGGACACAGGTGAAAATTGCTGCCAACCTCTGACTTACCTGCTTCCCACACACACCTACAGACATGTAAAAGCTCTTCTGTTTTGCAACCAAAAGCTGCACTAAAGCTCAACACATACACTTGGTAATACAGAGGAAGACAAGAAATGCAAGATCAACAGGTTAAATAACAAGAAATTAGTCAATAAACATGCTCCAAACTAACAAAAATTCAGAAAAGGCCCCATTTAGAAAGAAAACAAAACAAAACCTTCAAACCCCTCAGATATAAAGCACAAACTTCTATCAAAAGGATTCAGATAGGAAAGTTCATCAGATTTAACAGACTTCTTTTTAGTCACCCAAAGTGACTCCATTTATGATCCATGCATAGCACCAGGAAAGGCCTCAGAAAGTCATCAGAAAAAACCTGAAAGAGCATCCAGAGGTTGTAGCACTTTAACCTAAGAATAAAATTAAGCTTTTAATTGCACTCGCAGTTTTGCAGAAATACATTGTGTTAATGCATAGTAAATAAAATACTCCATGCTATTGATTTCCACAAACTGATCACAAACATCAAAGTTCAAATTAGACTGGGTAAGTGTGGCAGATTAGAAAACTTCTGTTTTTTGAATAACTGCAAACATCACTAGGGCATGTTTCTGCATATGCACATCTAAAATTATGTCCATCTTTTACAAGTATCTTTGAATCTACTTTCTGAGAAGTGCTTCAGTAAGATCTGATCCTTTGAATCTTCACAGAAAAACAAAACACAACCCCCAGCACAAGTATAGCCAAAACTAGTCACTAAATATAACATGTCTATAAAATATTTCTATTTTTTCTTATTTATGTTATTCATGCTTCTACTGACACTTTAACTGCTGTCAGAAGCTGAGTAAACAAAAAAAAAAATTAGAAAGATCTGCAAGCTTTATCAGGAATGACTAAATCAGGATGCATCTAAAGATGCCTAAAGCAGACCTGTGATCAGCTGCAGTTCTGTTCCTATTCTCTCCTGTTCCTCTTCAGCTGCTCTTTCCACTAAGGTCTCCAGTCCAAGAACAGCATCCAGTAAATTAAAATTGCCCTTCTTGAAGCATCTGAACACTTACCATCTCAAATTTGTCATTAGAAGACACAAAAGAGATCTACAGCTTCTGCCATGCACTTCTCATAAAGTGTGGAATGCAGCCAGGTAAATGGCAATTTCTCATACTTCTCTCAAGAGGTGTCCTACACACCACTGGCTCTTACCAGAAGCCGGGCAGGAAGGGAACATACATCCTTTGAAGCAAGTAAGAAAGGAGCAGGAATGAAATGACAGTGACTGAAAAGGCCCCAAATTCACTAGCCTGGTTTAGCAGGTGGGTATTTTTTAAATAAGGAAAGATAATTTACTACCAAAACCCAAAAATCATTCAAGTTTAACTACTCTGTTTGAGAATTGTGATATATAACAGATGAATTCATGTCAAGAGGTTAGTGTAATCTCAGGAAAGAAGAAAAACAAATGGGTTGTAAAACTTAGATACCCCAAGTCCTTGCAAAGGTTATCAAGCCTTGAACTTTCCCTAGTCTCCTAAAAATAAAATATGGTAGAACTTTGTTAAGTAATTAATTTCTAAGGCGCCTTCTAGTCTAGAAAATGAATGAATTATCACCGGTTGTAGAGATAACAATTTAGCTTTAACTATGAAAAGAAATATATGTTGAAAAGCTGAAATAACAATGTAAAATGTATATGTATATAATGTACTGAATATGCATGAGATGTCCAGGATAAATATCAGATGTATGTTCTGTATCGAGATGGCAGGCATAGGAGTTATTCCTAAGTCTGTTCATCCAGCGCGCTGTTTTGCTTTTATTATATAATAATAAATTCCAATCTGAACTTGATTATATCTCGAGACTTTGTTTCTCACAGAATCTTCTGGAAATAATACAAAAGAGAAGCAGCTTCAATAGAAATCTATTTTAAATCTGCTTTCAAATTGATGTAACCTGGTGTACAGTTATCAATAGATACCTTAATCTTATTTTTAGACCTTGCCTCACAGACTTTTGGTACAACTCCAGTCATGCTGCAGTACTGTGCAGAGACAGTTGATCTAGTTTGGTTACCAAAATGCTTTATACAACTAACCTTCAGTGTCTAGGTCTTGTTCTTCTGCACAGCTTTTGATCTCTATTTCCCTCATGTCGTCAGACTCACATTTCAATTCAATTCCTCCTTCCTTTCCTAGTTCTCCACAATTCTCTTCCCCTTGGTTTAGCATTCAGCTCCTCTAAATTTGAGCATTTTCCTTCCATCCTCCCAGAAAAGAGGTCAAAGAAAAACACTGCTCTCCGTTTCAAAGCCTGGATTCACATCAGCTCTGAGCAAAACATACAACTTTATACTAGAAGAGTTACTTTGTGAACCAACATTGGATTTGCTTTCCAAGCACAAGTGACTACAGCTTTCCAAGTTTCTTTTTGAAAGCAATCAACACTCAGCATCCAGCCATCTCCTAGTTTATCAGAAACTTTGAAAAATTCTACTACATAAGATGTTTTCACAGTGTTTTGTTAACCTTTAAACTAATGCTTCAGCCCCAAACACAAGTGTGTGTCTAATAACAGGTTCCTGATGAACATTTTGATCAACAAATTCAAAGAATACTCATGCTGAAGTGATACTGAAAGTGATCAAGGGACCTGTTAAAGCAGAGGGATGTTCTGCATATCATCTCAACATCACACAAGTACCAAAGTCAGCAATGACACATGAGCTGATGGGTGCCTTTAAACTCTGCCCTTCTCCCACAGTGGGCATTTTTTCACTCATTTTCCTCCTACAGTCTTGACCCATTTATGTTGACATTGTCTCTCCACTACAGAGATCATCCTTTTTTTCCAGTAACCAAAATCAAATTTCTCCTTGGGGGCAAGAATGGGGTTTGGAGGGAGGACAACCACTTTATATTTTTAATTCGAAAATTTCAATTGGATTTCATCTGAAAGGCAGATGTAAATTCTCTTACGAGAGTTTAAAAATCATCACTTGAGGTACTCCAGGACTTCAGGTTCAGCAGCATGGCCAGAAACATGTCAACACCCCACCTGACCGAGAAGAATATAGGAAACTTCCTCATAATTTATTTCTATTAATGTTATGTTTCATCTGTTTCCTGGAGCTTGGTTATTTCTACTAGACTCAGCAAAGATATCTAGTGATAGAAGATAATCAATGAGGAAAAATATTTTGACCAGTTTTATATATTCATTTACCTCATGGGGCAAGCATATATGTGGATATATTTATTTAAAATTATTAGTAATTTCTTTTTTCAACACAGAATTTTTCTAATTAATTTCTGCACATTAATATCACAGTAAAGTGTCTTTAGTACATACACATTTGTACTCATATCTTGTAAATACACAACCATTCTCAGTTTTAACTTTGTTTCCAAGGTTTTAAACTATCCAACAACCCACTTATTTCTACACCAATACTACATAACACATCTGGTACGACACGGACAGAAATGAATGGTTGGTGAACTACTGTTCGCGTTTAATGCTTCTTCCACTTCCTCTTTTTGCCTGTGGAAAATAATATATTTGCAAAGAAAAGACACCTGAGGAAAAAATCTGTACAATGACAATGATGAGTCAATCAGAATCAGCAGCATGAGGGGCTGACCCTGGCCAGCAGTTGAGCACCACACACAGAGCTGCTCAATCTCTGCCCCTTGCAGCAGGACTGGAAGAGAATTAGAAAAGCCTAAGTGAAAAAACTTGTGGGAGGAGATAGTTTAATAGGCAAAGGAAAGAGGAAGGAAAAAGCCAAAGCAAGTGATGCAATGCGGGAACAATAGAGAGCCTTGATACTGCACAAGTACTGCTCAGCAATAGTCAAAACACGGGTTGTTATCAACCCTGCTTTAGCCACAAATCCAAGATACTGGCACCTTAAAATATCACAGTTTCATCAGTTTTCAGGACATCATAGATGGTGTATGGTTTAATTTCATATAATTTTATTCATAGCTTCAAATGATAAAGACATGTATCTTTCTGGAATCACTTCTGGAAATGACAGATTTTGTAACACATTGCAACAAAAAACACGTGTATTGTAATCCATTGTATAGTTGTTTATAATACTATAAAATAGGGTAAAAGGTAATTATGTATTTGGCATATGTGTTGTATAAACAGGTCATGAGAAATATCACTCATTAGCCTGTTGATACGAGGTTGCAAAGTTATAGAATACTGGCTGCTAATCAGAACTGTCATCCTGTACTCGTGGGTTCCAACTGCTAAAAGGTATTTACAATTCAACCAGAAAACCAAGATATTATGTAGCCACTGCAAAACTATTAGCCTGGCTGTTGCACAGCTTAATCACACACAGAGGTAAAAAACATCATCCCTGTCTCCTGTTCTTTCAGCTGATTATTGTATCACCACCAAGTGCCAATCCAGAAATACAGGAGAAAATCAGGGTCTAGGTCATGAGAACTAAGCTTACTCTTGGAAATAAATAATTTCCTAGAGCATATTTTAGGAAGGTGAGCTGTTCTGCAAGCATTAATGTTGCCATTTACTATTTCTTCCCTTTTATTTCCTTAAGTGATGCCTTAAGTGATGACTGCCTATTTACATTTCACTGAGCGGATCAATATCTGAAAGCCCAGCTGAACTTACAACATGTGAATAAGTCTTCAGGAATCAAAGAAGCCAAGCCTCAATAGGTCTGAATAACATTTCTGATGCATGAATATTGTTTATTCTAATGATGTAAACTCTAACTGATTTAGTTCATAATACTGAAAGATACACTTCAAGTTCTGATTAAGCTTATTCTCAATAATACAGGACTTTGCATTTTATACTTTCAGTTATATTCTTTTTTCCTGGGGGCCACCTTTAATATTAACTGTTACAAATGTTTTCTGTTACTCTGTTACATATGCACACTTTTTCAAAGGCAATATTTACCTGCTAACACGCCTTATCAACACAATCATCACACTTTTTAAATAAGATTGATTTGAATCTAATACGATTTTATGTTAATAGGTTATCTGAAACTCTATTAGCATGCACATATAAAGAATAGATTACTTCTCATTTTTAAGTCACTACATGAATCTCACAACAGAAATAACAATGTACCTGAAAATCATTCTGCAGACGAAGATGAACAGCTACTAATTTGGAATATGTTTTTTTCCCCTCTGGATAACTTGTTACAAAGATTGCTCTGCGCTGCAATTTTAGCAAAATCAGGTTAAATGCAAAGCTAAGGGCAGACCATTTGTCCATTTGTCAGACAGAAGAAAAATATCATTGTCACCTAGGTATTTTATGTAATACAACTTCAAAGTGACCAAATTTTTTTACTAACAATTTATAAACATTAGGATACATAACAGCACTGGAAAATCATCCCCAGTGACTATCTGGCTGCTATAAAAAGACAAAATCACTGGGAGTTACTCACCACAAGTGAGAGTGGTCTCTTCCAAGAAACAACACCAATCAAACCAGACAACAGCACCTGCAATAAGGAAAGTAGAATCACTAAAGGGACATGAGCTTTATACCAGGGTCATTAAAAAAACCAGTAAGTAATAAGATGAAGCTTAATACATACTCATGATGTGTATTTCCTGAATGCTGAAAACCAACTTCCAAAAATGTAATGCTTTCCTTTTATTCTCAGTAAAAAATACACAGAACTACTAAGCTCTTTCTAAAGAGATTTCTATCCAGCTGCCAGATCCACTTAGTTCTGATCAGATCACAATATGTCTTAAAACACTTCTTCTCTCTCAGTCCCAAATGTTATCAATTCTGAAGAAGAAATGTTTAAGGGAAATTTTCTTGTGGTCTCTTAGAATCATTGAAAATTAGCCTGCAAAAAGGGGAGAAATGACAGGAAAATCACAAAATCACCCAGAGTATCCAGAAAAATTAGCAAAAGAATCTTTTTGTTTTGTTTCACCCACCCAAACAACCTCTTTACTTGATCTCATGATTGAAAAAGGACCCATACGTTCATTTAAAATCCGTATTTAACATACAGATATATTACTCTCTACTCTACAAACCAAAGGCAAGCAGGATTCAGACCTTTATACACTGAAGCTGATCTTAGGTATTTTAAAATAACACGCAAGCTTTATATTTCTCTCAGTTAAAAACAGTGAGAGAAACTGGAGCAATGAGGTCAGGGATATCAACCCTGGGGTTGGGTTAAAAAGGTGGAGAGGAAGCTTTTCATGAGAACATTTAATGAGAAGAGATACTAAAGTAGAACACGAGATGCAGAGAAAAGAATGCATAATGTATTTATTTCCTGAGTCCATAGTGTCATTTTTTCTCATCTTGGCTTGTGCAAAGAACTTGTGTAACAGTAACTTACACACTCAGCTAGTCACCATTCCCACTATTCCTAGTTTCCTAGCAATCTTTTAGGTATAAAAACAGTAGAGCATAATAAATAAAAATGCCTAATATCTAGCCACTACAGAAGCAATATACACTGTACTGGGAACCAGGCTGGAAACAATCCATCTACTGATGCAGTTGGACTGTAGAGCACTCATTTTAGGCTTTCACAAAGCCTAGTCTGTGGACATTCATACTAAGGGCATATTTCAAACATATTTCACAATTGATAATATCCACAGCTGCTGCAGCTGTTGAAAACATTATTCAGAAAGACAACACGTTGGAAAAGGCAACTTTTGGTGTTTTCTTTAGCAGCTACACCATTAAAAAACCCCTCAAATGAAGTTTTTTAGTAAAATCGGTGTTAGCTTTTAAGTCAAGTACAAATGAAACAAATGAGAAGGCACAAATGCACAGTAAAAGTGAAACAAAATCGCGATGTGGATATCAAAGACTGCAGATAATGCTTACATGCATATGTGCACATTTTGTATTCTACAGCATTTCCTACAGCATAGAAGCTACATACTTCTGGATGTTGGCCAAGTGAAGGAAGAGCTGAGAATTCCATCTTTGCAGTTAATTAAATTTACTCACACAGCCATGTTAGCTTAGTATTACTGTATGATAACTTGTGTGTGGCCTGATAGTCCTGTAATGTGAAACTGCACTCAGGAAGGTAAAATGACAGGGTTAGCTAGTTTATCTGCAGGCTAGACAGCAACACGCTCTCAATTAAATAAACTGAGTGGCTGAAATTGTGATGTTATTAATTGCATTCCAAAACAGAGCATGTATTGATACATAAGATACTCATATATCAGCCAGTATTTCTCAGTCCCAAGTCATCTGTTCAGAGTCAGATATTTTAGTGCGTTACCTCTGAGTAGCAAACCTTTACTTTCATTTACTGTGCAAACTCCCTTCCACAAGTTAAACCTCTTCCCCTCCTGTCTGACTTATTTGTGGCATTGCACAAAGTGCAAGAATGGAGCTGATCCTTTTTGTTCGGCTGAACTACAGCTGTGTTTGACCTTTACAGAGGTCTTGCAAGATGAAAGAGGTACAAGTGTTTTTGTTTGGAAAAGGAGAGTTTTGTGGCACTCACTGGACTGGCTCACCATGCAAAAGGTTAAGCACAGTCAGGCCAGTTGATGAGCTTGTACTGATGATGGACTTTAGAACTCAGTGTTCCACCTGTGTCTTTAATATTGTTATTATAAGAGTTCACCTCAAAACAATCCTGCCATGTAGTCTTCCAAACCCTATTAGTCTCCAACATTTTGGTAGAATACAACAAATGACTATCTAAAGAGAAAACTAAGGAAGATTTACCTTGAAATTGAAGACAAACAGGAATTTAAGAACACAAAACGCCCGAAACTAGAAAAACCCAGCCCTGACATTTTGTTTTCTCTTGAGTTTGTACTTCTTATAAATACAATGTTAACATTGAATAAAGTGAGCAGAACCACCCTCGGTTTATATACAAAAGTAGGAATTATTTGAAAAGTAGTATGTCATTTACAAGCCCCAAGGATCTTACAATAATCACTTTAAATATTCACTCCTTACTTCATTTGTGAGTGTGCAAAACTCATATTTGGTTCTCCCAGGTTTGAGGACCAAGAAACACAGGCACAAAATGAGTTAGTTTTACACAGGTAATTAAAGCATTATCATTTCCCAAAAAACCATTTCTCAAAATTGCAATCTAGTCATCTTCTCAAGCTTTTCAAAAATCACTACAGCATATATATGCTGTGTTCAGGTTTTTTCTTTCTTAAGTAAAAAGTAAATTGGAGTTTCATTATTTTAACAACTTGCCCACTTAAGTTTGAAAACATGGTTTGATTTCAGAACCTGGACAGCACATTTATCTACTATCTTAAACCTAAATTTTATCTGCTGAATTGTAGCGAAACTCCCCAGCACATAATCAAAATAAATCAAGCAACTAAAAACATGTTAAAAAATGGAGGTTTGCCAGATTCCTTAAGCAGAATTCCTAAAGATGTATATACCTGCTGACTATAACATTGCTGATTCACAGAGGAAACAACAGAATACATCAGCATTGGCTTCTGCAGCATTAGACATGCAACAACAGAGGGTATGAACATCTTTCAAAATGCATATGAAAACTCCATTATCGTTAATGCAAGTGCTGGTCATGCATGACAAAGATGCATTTACTTTAACAGGCACATACAGAGGCAGGACCAAACCAGAAGATAAAATTACTTTCCATTACAGGGACTGCAAACAAAGGATTTGCCCTTGATGGTGTCTTTTCCAGCATTTTCAACCCTCCATACTCTAGTGAGTCTCTAGAAATCTAAAGGGCTTTGACTTCAAATGATGCAGTCTTTCAATGTGTCTTAAACCATGTGTTTTCCAAGTCTTCACCTCCAAAATGATTATTGCATGTTAAACACTCTCTAGTATGCTTCCTTTAAGCTTTTTTTCTGAAATACATAAAATGCATATTTATACAAATATTACTTAAAACAACCTAAAATGTAGTAAAACACTATCAAGGTAAAAAAAAAATTATAGACATGTAATATTACTGATGTCTCAGTATTAATGTGTTTAATAAAATGAATTATCTTTTTTTTTTTCCCTCTGTACAATTTGGGTTTTAGCAATGCTTTTCTAGTCTAGAGCACATGAGTTACAGGAAACTCCAAGTTTTAGTATTTATTCTTATTCCTGCTTATTTGCTTAGGTTGATACAACATATGTCAAGTCATTTGGTCCTTTTCTACAAAAATATGGGTTCCTCACTTTTTCAGCTTGTAAACACAAGACAAATTTTCGAGTCAATGGATTCAGTTGCATTAAAATAAGCATACAAGTTCTTCACATTAATTTCAGAGATTCCTTCTCAGGCCTCTTCTAAGAACTTAAATTTATGTGTTTACAGATAGGCATATACAGTATGCATATGATGGCAAAAGTGTGCATTGTGACTGCCTCTAGATAACCTAGAAACCAAACAGCCTGTTTGTAACAACACATTAGACAAAGATCCACCAAGATGGACCAGGCAGACCCAGGCAGATGCACAAGGCTGCTTAGTGGAGAGGGCAGGGCAGGAAATGAGCTGCCTAATTCACTACAGCGAAGGAGGCAAACAGCAGGACACACAGCACCAGCATCACTGGTGCCTTCTGTCAGCAAAGCACAACAGCAGCTGTTCCTCTGCAGAGGTTTCCGAAGCCACTGATGCCGCCCAAGGTTCCCCCTCTCTGGGCTACAGGAGCACAGACTACTGCAAGGTTTAATTTTGCAAATTCAAATGTTGCAGAAATGGTGAAGTTCAAATGTACCTGAACAACTAAAAAGCAACTAAAAAGCCTAGGTGTGCCTCACAGAGAGGCTAAATTAAAAGCTGAAATATCTCCAAGGGTGATGTTTCTGTGAAATCTATAGTAGCCCCTGTAATAGGTAATTATTTAACAAAATGCAATTATTAAATATTGCATGAGTAATGTCACTCAGAGACTATAAAAGCATGACATGTTACTACCAGAGTACGAAATCTTGTAATAATACTCTCTGCAGCATCTGCAATCCATTAGTGCAAAATGCTGGTAATTTAAACACAAGCTATAGGAAAGTGCTGTAGGAAAGAACTGTGCAGCATGGGAATTAGCTGAAAAGGGACTTGAATAATCCACCAGTAATATTACTCTCCATTCCAATTCCTGGAAAAACAGTAAGGATGCAAATCTCTTGAGGTGAGGGTGCTGTGAATGTATTAGCAAGTAAGATAAGGAGGAAAAAAGGTTTATATATATTTCTATATACATACATACACATGTGAAGACTGTCTGGACAAATACAGAACAGTGGCATGATTTTGGAATGGTCTTTCAAAAAAGTCAACTGAAATAGCAGATGCTGTTGAAAATCATACCATTCCACCACATTCAAAACACTGCAAAAATCAGTGATAGGTAAAGAATTTTTTAAACAGTTAATATAGCTGCTTACATGCAGATGTGCAAACTGACTGCTTAACACGCAGCTATCACTAGAATCCTGGGACCACCCTCTTATTTAAGGAGTACATCACTATGAGCACAAAGAGCACAAGTACCACCAGACTGCCTAAACAGAACCAAAAGGTCCAAGATAAATACAAGCAAGCCATCAGTGACCAAAAAACACAACAATTTCAGCGGTTTTGAGCTATTTTATAAAAAGACTCAGTATGTTCCTGACTCACAAACACTGCATCATAGCTTAGTCTCCCTCATTTACCCACTGTGAACCTAAAACTAATCTAATTCTAATTGCCATGGAAACAGAAGTAGAGAAACAAAATCCCTTGGTGGCCCACAAGAACAGGACAGTAAAATTACCTATACATTGACACAGCTACCAGAATGTATTAACAGCATGCAATTTTGATCTCATTTTAAGCTCTAGGGTAAGCTTTTCTTGTTTTGTCTTTGTATTCCTATGAAATATTCTCCATACCCATGAGAAATCTGCTTGTTACACATCTATTGTTTTTCTCCAGAAGGAAACAATACAGAGAAAAACAAGGGTTGATGGAGCACATATACATCAGAATAACATATTTTCCAATTATGAAGAAACTTCACATGTTCTGTATTTGTTACTATTCCAAGTGGCTCAGAACTGATATGCTCAACTTCACTAAAATATGCAAACTGTATTAAAAGCAATGGACAGGGATTTAGAAAAGATATTAAGCACAGAACTGATATGTCAGTGACTCACAATTCTAATCTGTTTTTTATTAAACACATTCACAGAACACACTATTACATTATCTTATATGGCCCATAATGTAATCCATGAGTATTAATAAGGCACACAGCCATTAGCATAAGAATATTTAAACAGAAAGGAAACTAAGCAGTTCAGAACCAATTCCCCCAAGCTTTCAAATTTATTAGAGTATTTATGAAAAAACTTGAAAGAAACAAGGTAATTGAAGCCCTGCTCAATACATGTTTCATAGTGAAGAGCTTTAACTCAGGATAAGGTTTATGGAGACATTGTAAGAGATGAATAAGACACTTTTGGGGCAATTTCCATTTTGGACAATTCCGTCAAATTTAAATGAGTCTTCCCACAGAAATGAAGCAACTTTCCTTCTTGAGAATGACCTATGAATGAACCAAAAGAATATACCACTATTTTGAGTAACACCACCAGAAAAGCTGCTGCAGAACCAGTTGTATGTCTCATAATGTTCAAAATGAAAGCTAAACCAAGCAATTCTTTCAAATACAATTGATTGAAGAAAAATGCTGCCCATATATGCTATTCAGCATCCCTACAGTAGCTCAGATCAAGTGTGGATAGCTTATTGATCCTTTGAGGCAGGAAGGATTTACTGAGGCAGCAGTCAAAAGCTTAATTAAAATGCACTCAGCCAATGAAATCAGTGAT
>JAWWLV010000018.1:15650005-15662464 GCA_035041135.1 Platyrinchus mystaceus | reverse complement strand
AAAACACACAAATAACCAAATAAACAACAAAAGGTAAACCACTCAGTTTGTGCCCCTTTGGTGCAATCCCAACCAGAGTCAGCAGGGGGTGCCGCCGGATCACTGGAGATGCAGAGCTTGTAATGTCCTGTACCAGCCAGCAGGGGGCGCTGTTGGATCGCTGGAGATACCCACACGCCATGGGGAGGGGGTGGGGTCTCCCCGGGTGTGCTGGAGAAGCTGGAAAATGGAGGTCTTCTTTCCCACCCCCTTCCCAGCAGGAAAGGGGAGAGAGGGAGGAGGGAAAGGGAAAAAGGAACAAAAAACCAAAAACAGGTCCTTCCCAGCAGAGGGAACAGAAAAAAAACTCAGTCCTCTAGTCGAGATGTGCAGAGCAGACTCCCCTCTCCTCTGATGTGCACAAGAACCGCTGCCAAGGAGGAGAAGGAATGGGAACGGAGGAGGGAGGAAAAAAAAAACCAAAACAACTCTTCCGAAAAGAGTTTCTCTCCCAAGAAAGAAAAGTAAGCTGCTGCTTCTGTCCGGGCTCGGCCGCCCCTGGCCGCTGCTGAGCGCTCTCCCGTCCCTTTGGCTGCTGCCCAAAAACTCTTCCCCCCATCTCCCAGGAGATGAGAGGAAAAAAGAGTAAAAATGGAACTTCTTAACCCTCCCCCCAGTTTTGGCAACAGCCAAACTCCCCCAAGGGACAAAGTCTTGAGGACCATTTAACTCGGAATGCGGTCTTGCTGGCCAGTCCATGGTGTTACCTAATTGCCCAAGCCAAATCCAACATCCCTTTCAAACAATGGGCAGGGGGAAGGGAAAAATTCCTACTTAGTTTTAACTTAACTTAAACCATGACAGTAATGCTTAAGAATTGTTGCTAATTACTACTTATTGTAATAATGTTTCACAGGTTCTCAGAGTATACTATACAGACCATACTCTGACAGGGAAGTTTTATTCAAAATTTCATAAGGAATGAAGCCACATGTTTAAGGGGAGGAAAGGAAGTAACACTTACATGATTCCTAAATTCCTTAGGCCCAGAATAATATATGTAACACAAGAATAAATAGAACAAGAGGTATATCTATTAAGAACTCCTTAAAAAGGCTAATGTCTCCTCTTCTACCAGAACAAGCATGAAGAATTGGTAATATGAAGGACTTAAACCTATATATTAAATCTGAGTCCTACCTACCACAGACACATTACCCCTGTCCTTCTGAAAGGATTATTATTGTGAACTGCTGCTGGTTCCTGAATGAAAGGCAACATTGGAGAGTTGTTCACGTTTTACCCAATATGCACAATGTTCTCAGAGAGAGAACGTACACCTGCCACTCCATTTGTCCTGCCCCCACTATTCTCTCCTGTAGCATGCAGCAGGTTCTGCGTGTCAGAGGTGCACCAGAGGCATCATGTGATCCAGCTGTAAGAGATTCTTATGGGTACAGACACAATGATAATGTCTCTCAAGGGCACGAGCTGTTATTTTGTAGCTATTTTTCTTTCTCTGCTCCCATTACCCTCCCCCCCCCCTCAATCCAGCTGGGTTTTGTGGCTTACTTTGTTTGATTTTAATGCTATTTTGAGCATGAAAATTATTTTTAACATTCTGATGTATTTAAATAAACCTCCACTCCCTAAGCCATCTTTTTTCAAGTATCCTTTGTAACCAAGTATTTGTGACTCAGAAATATTCTTCTTTGATGACCCATTCTACACTTCACATGTAATGAAAATGCATTTTACATGAAAATTCTATTATGTTTAAAATGACTGCAAACCAAAACCTCAAATCTAACACATCTTGAAATAACATTGCTCTTTTGGAAAGCAATAATAAAGGCAGAAAGGACTACAACAGCATCCATTTGGTTTATTACCATTTGCAGTAGATAAAATAACCTTTCAGGCACAAAACATGCACTTCCAGCTGCTAACAAGTCTTTGTAGGCAAGCAAGAGGAAGCTCAACTATTTTTTATTTGAAGATCCCACACTTTTCATTAGGAGTTTTCTAAATGTATTTTTAACTTTCAGATCATGAACATAAAAACTAAACCTGCCATAAGAATGTGCAAGTGGTCTTACACAACACACACACACACACACACACACCCCCCCCCGAAAATTTCTGTTTAAGAGACAAATGTAAAGAATCAAGACAATAGTCTGGTCGTCTGGATGACCTGGGACATTAGAAGAGACTGAGTTCCCTTCACACCAACACAAACAGGACTAGAGCCTTTGGACTCGAGCGTGTCATGTTTTTTAGTCATATTTTTCACAAGTTTTCAAAAGGTTTTGGATTTAGCCTCTGGAAAGATAACATTAGTTTGAACTACAGCTACTTTCAATATATGACAAAACCACTTTCTGCCACTGTAATTTTCAGAGTGGTACAGCCATCAAGATGCCAAGCACATGTTCACAGCATCATTTTAAGGAGTATGTCTTAGTTCTAGATGATTATTTACAGAGCCAGAACTTTAAAGCCTCCTATTTTAATAGCATTGGTCAACAAATGCTTTCATTGCTACCACTGAGTTTTAACTTTCCTGCTAGAATACATAATAGTGAGATAATTACTTGTGCTTATTACTGATAAATTCCATTGTCTATTGGCTCTTTACTTTGAACGCTGAAAGAATACTTTGTGTTTGTTTTAAACTAAAAAGCAATCTTACTTTGTGTAGCAGGCAAAAAATCTACCAAAAATCTGAAATATAGCTGCATTCACAATTTTTCACCTAGAAGAAAACAAGTTTCTTCTCTGAAAAGTGAATGCAAAAGTGACATTATGAGGCTACACGTTTAATATCTCTCAGTGCCTCTGGATTAAGTGTGTTTAGCTTAAAACCACCTGTTTTTATCTCGTCTGGCACTAAAGGTTTATCTAAAATCTTTAGATTAAGCCTTGATCTTTTCTGCTACAACAGTAGCAAAAACAATCTCATAAATAAATTATATCCCTCAAATGAAAATAATTCTGCTGAGATGGACACTTTGTAGGTGACAGGAATAACAAAACTGCATCGTTATCAATGAGGACATTATTTTGCAGAACAGAAATTACTCACAATGAGAGAAAGTTCACGTTCAAAACTGAAAGCAAGTTTGCAAATAGAGTAATTCTCACTTAGTGAATCAGACACAAAAGTTTAAACTCACAATGCTGTTTCAACTATCCGTGTTTAAATCAAGCTGTCATAAAGATCAGAAATCCAAAAATTTACATTCAATTTGCCCCCTCCAAGCAAAAAACACATATTCTCCAAAGTGCTTTCAATTTCTCATTTTTATCTGAATACCATAACAATAAAACCAAGCAAGTTACATTTTTTAGAATATTGTAACATTATTCCTTCCCCCCTCTTTTTTTTTTGAAAACACAATCTATCTGAAAACAATGTCTCATATAAGTGATGTAGCAGCAGTAATTCAAGTATTTCTTATTTACTGCAATTAAGGTCAAAAGTATTCCACATACTCAAGACCCTCAAAAGTAACACACAGAGTACTGGCATCTGCTCCTCAGTATTGGCTATTTTACTCTGCAGACCTGCATCAAATTACTAACCAGTAGACGTAATCAGTATGGAATAAAATTCCGTCTAGCAGAAAGGATTACTAGCAACTTGTAGGAAGTTCACACCCTCTGCACAAAACAGGACCTTTCATATTGGCTTTATAGGTTGTACCTGAATTAATAAACTGCAAAAGGAACATGAGCAAATCTGTTTGCAAAAGAAGTCTGAAGAAGGGAGCATCTACACTATACACATGTTGGACGGGCAACTAATTCACACAAGCTCTAGCCTGGACCAGAGACTTAATACCGACTAGCAGTCAGATTCGATTTACTATGTTCTTAAAGCACATCTTTTAGCTTCATTTTATCCCCCATGAATCAAGTTTGTGTGCTCTGAGAATGCCCCACGATGTGCATGTACAGTGAGTGGGAGCACATAATGACCAGAACTAAAACAATGATATGGACACATCCAAAGAACACCAAAAGTGAAAACGATAAAATATACTGGGGAGGGACTGAAGTTTCATACAGCACAATTAAGTACTTTGAAAGGAATTATCAACACACGGTTCTTAAAAACAGACTGTAGCCTCTGGTTACGGGAAAGAGACTGGGATTCTGTGACTTCACCAACGAGGGGGCATTTTGATATTAAAATACTGCCTGCACACAAGTTATGATGCTCTAAATGTATAAATACTCCTCAAGTATAAATTCCCTAGCTTTGTCACATTTGCATAGTATTTCTTTAAAGCAGTGTGGTTACTTGCACAGAGAAGGGGTAATGACTACAACATATTCTGCTTCTAGAGGAGTAGCTTTCTTCAAATACATCACCCTAATAGTTATACTCCTCTAAGTCACATTTTTTCAGAGACAGTCCACATCTTAGAGACTCCCATTATCTGTTCTGCCCTTGGAGTCCAGAAGGCACAGGAGTGAGCAGAAAAATGAATTGTGAAACAATAGCCAATTAAACATGACAATTCACAACTCACAGTTCCTCCCATAAGTCACAACATACAACTAAAATAGAAGCGTAATAAGTTCAGCAGCTATTAATGAGTAGGTAATCAACATTGGAAGTCGCCACTTCCACCAAGCTACTTAGCTCTTCCCAAGTTTCTCAGTAGACTTTACGTGTTCCACACTCAGTTGTTATAAGCTCCTGGGCAGTATTTGGTGTCTTTACAGCAAACATTCATATATTTCCAGCATCAAACAATATTTGGAAAGGACAAACAGCATTCAGGAAAAATACTTAATTCCTAAAGAGTACAAATTAAAACCAAACAAAAAAACAAGACACCCCCCCCCAAAAAAAAAAAAACCAAACCAACAAACAAAAATCCCACTAAAAAACTTATGCTGACAACAGTAAGATACTTACTCAAGATAATATTTTTATTCTGCAGTCTGGCTGCCTAAAGGAAAATAAAGACTTTGGAACACAAGTAATTTACAATAATACTGAATTTTTTAAAAAATTATGCTATTTCTTCCCTATTGACTGGACACCTCCTGCTTCTTATCATAATCATCTTTGCTTTCTTCAACTACTCCTTCCTGTAACACAGGAAGTTTTTAAATTGATTTGCTGAGGCAACAGAACATACTCAGAAGCAATAAAAGCCGATTTGCCCCATGAAACAAATATTGCTGGCTTCCATAGTCTGCTATTTTCCAGTGCACTGAAAACAACAAATTTCTCTTATACTGAGCCCCAAATCCTCAGGAAGTTACAAATAGTTATTTTACCACACACAGTTCAAAGAATTAAAAAGGAAGACTGTCATCTTTCTAACTGTATCTCTGTCCAGCTGTCTGATGTGCTACCATTCCATCAGGATATGGAAATATTTTCACCATGAATCTCCTGTTTCAACACCTTGCCTTACCATGGACTCCAGAAAATCCAGAGAATGCACCCAAGGCTTCGTTCTCCTTATGTTCTAGGATGTAGATATGACCTCTTCTTGTACACCAATGCCACAGGTTTTAACTGGCATCTATTAACAGCTTTATGGTTTGGGATTTTTTTTTTGGGGGGGGGAGAGTTGAATTGGATTTTTTTTTTTTGGTCATGATGTAAAAATCAAGAATGCTAAGAAAATTAATAATGATCCATTACCTAGACAAGACACATTGTAATTGTTGCAAATTTTATTAAGCCCATGCAAGTGATATTGATAAATTTTATTAACACTGTGTACCAGCAACACACATCCCTATCAGACTTTCTGAGACACAGAGTTCCAGACAGCTGACTTCCTTCCCCAGACTGCTCACATTACCATGCCCTGACAAACTTGCAAAGAAAGGAAAAGCATGCCTAAGTGTTAGTAAATCCAACCCAGTAGTAGAGTCAGAAAAAAACCAGGGATGGTGGTTAAGTAAAGGAAACAGCAGTGGACAGTAACAGATACAGTCTCAAAGAATCAGTTAATGTAATTCTTTTACAAGTATGTATCACTGAAGGTTCCACTACAGTTCACTGAAACTGTTATTGTATCTTAAAATTCTTAAGTGAGGAGGTAACACTGATCAGTCCTGATAGTACTATTTTCTCGAACTTATCATCCAGTGTAGGCGTTCTGTTTTGTGACCATCATGGCAAAAACCTACCATGAATTATTAGCCAGATCCAGTAGTCACTCATCTGTGGGAAAGGCGACTGTGAAGAAGCAAAAGATTAACAAATCACTTGTAGGATTTCTGAAGCGATCCACTTCCTGGTCTTCTACATTTCATCAAACTGAAGCAAGGAACACCAAGGTAACTGTTCTAGAGTGTGGATGCATTCCTGTCTTGCAGGAATGACATAAGATCTTCGACAGCCACATAGAGAAAACAGTTTCATTTGCTCCCTGGATCTGACTATTTCATAATCTGCATTTGAGGTCCAATAAGTCTCCTGAGAACTTCTTCAGTGCAGTAATTCACCTACTCAAGTCCTAAAACAGCAATACAAACTACCTCCAAAAGAAGCCTGAAATGTGAATATTTACAGATACAGACCATTGTCTGAACCAGCACCAAACTTCACAGAATAACAAACTGCCCATGATAAAATAATCATTGTGGTCATGGAGTCCACAGACTTGAAATCTACTATTAGAACAATCATCTGCAGAGAAGGGCTCTGGTCAGATAACCTTACCCAAAGACCTAACGACATCTCCGTGGTTACAAAAGATGTTCAGAAATGTTTCTGATTATTTATGCTGATTCAAATAAAAAAAAAAAAAAGTGTTTCCTCCAAGAAAGTTGTAGGTTGAGCCCTCAAGCTGTGTGTGTTAACCAGGGGCACTCAACAAAGCAACCCACACTATACATTTTCATGAAATATCTAGAGCTCTCAGTGAGCACACTCAGAAATATCATGCACATTTTGATGAAAATTACTTGATAACCATGCTAGAGTTTCAGGGAGACAAAAAAGCCATCATTTAAGTCCTAGATATGAAATTATCAGCTCCAAGACAAATAAATAACATGCACTAGCAGGTTGTGCACGTTCAGTAAACACTGAACAAAACACAATAGCAGCAGTAAGTTGACTTTCAAAGAGATTAGCTCTGCTTTCACAGTAACACACTCTGTTGGCAGCAAACTTTTCATGCAAACTAAAGCTCATTGCTTCAAATTACAATTACTACCACTCTAGTATCTCCTGACTATCCACAAGTAATAACGGAAAATACCAAAAGAGAAAGAAATAGGGGAAAGGAAAAAAAAACCTCTGTGCCTGAAATGGAGAAGAAGAGATAAACACAACTGCTAACAAATTATCTTTATGGTCATCTTCACTTCCACAATGATTCTGCATAGGAAGATGCCAAGACAACCTGCTGCACGTGAGGAACAGGCAGGGTCACAGGCTAGTAGAAGCTTTTGAAAGTTAACTCCTCTAAGCATCACCTGAGGGTTTGAAACCTGTTTGTACAACACCACTGAAGAATACAAAAAGGACTCCTACACTCAGCTTTCTCAGTTAATAATGTAGGTGAGTATCTAATGTATTTCCCATTTTCCATAGGAGAGAACTTGAGTCTGAATTCACCCTGACAATCTCCCTAAATATCTGTTTCCCTTTTCAAAGAACACAAAGAAGCATATGTTGTGAACCTTGAAGACAAACTGCATGAAAGCTGCTTTTCAGCCAGAGGACTTGATCTGTTTTGAACATGCAATATGGATGAAAAGAGGCACAGTTGAGAAGAAACAATAAAAAGGAAAGGCAGCACAAGATCTTCCACACAAGAATACAACTGCTGTCAAGTAATTATATATATAAAAGAAAGGACAGCATGTACTTGCTGTGTATTCTCCTAAGACTTCTAGTGCCATGGTATGATTTTAGAAACCTAGGTAATCTTGTGATTTAACTTACTCTTTTATTGATACTTTCCTATACGAGAGACAACTCTAGTCTCTAAGCTAGTAATTTTCTCAAAACGCTGGGATCAAAACGGGGGGTGGCAGGATAAATATCCATCTTCTTGCTAACTTGAAATAATTTCAAGAAATTGCTTTACAAAACAAGATTTGCTTTTGCAGTCACACTAACATAGCTCTATCAGCCTGTGGTTTGCTACTGTCCTAACACTGACAGTAACCAGAAACTTTAGGCACACTTACCAGAAGCATTTCTTTCAATCTGACCACGTTCAAAACCTGTACACTGCAATTTGGTGTATCTTTTGGATTCTAAGGGGCAAAGGGGGAATAAATATTTCCTCATATTCAAGCAACTATGGACCTCCAGGAATAACAAAGAATTATACTTTTGAGGAAAGTTTCAGTGATGTACCAGAACAGCCTAATTTTGATACCTATTCTTCCATGATCAAAATGATGCTAATGTTCAGTTCCTGATGTTCTTAAAAGGATCAAAGACACTTACGATCATATAACTTATATGACAAAGTATATCCTTTTGCCCAGCTGAGAGAATGTGCAATGAAATTGCGATTATCCTGAATTCAAGGCTGCAATGGGAACAAGATGCCAAACATTTCAGCACACAGTTCACAAGATCTTGCCAATGTTTTCTGCCTATGCAGGGAATGAACCAATACCTGCACACCTAACCCCCGAATATCCTTGTTCTCAGTGTGAGGTTGACTCTCACAAATAACCTCAAAAATGTCTTAATACAAAATACATGAAAATATTTTTAATCTTCCTAATATGATGCTATAAAAGATAAAGCAAAATGGTTTAATTCATAGGATGATGCTTAAATAAGTTCTGAATTCTTCAAAGTTTTACAGAAATTATGGTGCCTTGTTCTTTAAATCAGTTCTCACTTCCATGATTCCTTGACTAAAAAAAAAAAAAAAAAAATCCCAAGAAATCAGAACCTTTCCTTGCATTTGATTAGAGAACTTCCTGTGCGTGTAATATGTAGCCTGTTCTATTTTTCATTTTTTAATCAGCCAGACTGTTACAAACACTGGGAAATTATCTTCAAAAACACGTAAAAGACTTTTCATTTATATTGACAGGGCATTTGGTGTAAAAAAATGCTGACAAGTACCAACGCCAAGACTACTCTCTTTTAGGATGTGCATTTCCAATGAGTCAAAACTAGAGTACATCACACATACACAAAAAGAGATTCAGAATTGCTACTTGATCATCAAACAACTCAGTCATTTACTTCCAACAAGTGGTGAAGGAAGTAGTTTGAAGGCAGCAGATATTTGTGTCTGATTTTGGTACCAGGTAAAGAGAGAAAGGATAGTTTATTTTTCTTTCATGTCACTTAACTCACCTGTAGTTATTTTTTAATGTATTTTTCAGAAGCAAGCTAAAAACAAACACCATATGTAAACCTCTTCCACAAAAGTATTTTTCAGCTGTGAATACCTCATTTTTGTTAGGTACCCCAAAGGGTTTTTAGAAGAGGCTGTGTAATCAATTAACTTGACCTCAAAGAGCTCTTTAAGGCTCACCATACTCCAAAACTGCTCTATTTGTATCTTAAAAACTAAGACTTAGAAAAAAAGTATATTAGGAGGAAACTGAATTTATTCTCATGCTCAGACAGATAATTTACAGGGTAAAAATATTTTTTCCAAAAGTAAATTCTTAATTTAGGAAACAATGTACACCTGCCTCATTCTGATAACACAGGACAATAATGCTTTCTAGGCAACAACACCTTCTACCAATTCTATCAGAGGCTGGAATCATGGGTTTGCTCTCTATGATGAGCAAGGAACATGCATGAAATCTAACTGGGAAACTTTTCTATGGGTTACATTGCAAAGAGAGAAGAGTAGAAGGCATCCACAATAAAACCAGCATATCTCAGAGCATAATGATAACCCCCAAAAGCATCCTTTCACAAAGAATACAAGAGGTGGGATAAAAGGTATTACTGAAAAAGTTGTGTTTACTGGAACACAGAATCAGCTGTGTACATTCCTGCTTGTACTGTCAAGATAAGAAACAAAGTTTGCCTCAACTGTGTTGGTTTAATGGCATATGAATATGTAAGCAGCCAGATTCTGAACATAAAATTCACGCCCCATCACAAGGAATAGTTGCATATTATCTTGCAGAGGTTCAAATTCAAAAGAAGGACTATTACAATATCAAGGCTACTAGTGTAAACTGGTATTTCTTTTCAAGACTAGAAAACACATTATAAAAATCAAGAAAAATATCTAAATAATTAATCCAAAACTACTCTTCTGCCCTGAAGGACTCTGAAAAAATTAAGTAACATGCTGCATAAGAGCATATCAAACAGTTTTGGTTCTTTTAATTACACCATTTCTGCCACATATTCAGAATTGAATAAACCCAAATCTTTTATCTAACAGTTCTAGTTTCTAACAAGCACATTTAAAGGTGAAAACTCTCTGGTCCGTTAAAAGAGCTGAAGAACGTAATTGAAACCAGTAACACAATAAATTAAATGGAGCAAATCTTCATCAATAACACAGAGTCTGCAACTAGTGCCCTCAGAAATGTTTAATTCTCCTTAAATGTCAAGCCCCATTTCACCGCTTAAGAGAAACTTCCATGAAACAGTATTATCCCAATGCATCCATGTGTGCACGGTACCCCCAAACAGATGCAGACGCTCATGATCAGCAGTGAGGCCACCTGAGCCCGAGGAACAACTCTTTTTTTTTTTTTTAACTTGCGCTATAAGGACACAATGCAAAGCGAACGAGTTAATCACAAAGGAGTCAGGAGGACCCCAGACTCGCGTTCAGAAAAAACAAGCTTATTCCGAACTTATTCCTCAGACACCCAGCCCCGGGAGACCTGCAGCCTCCCAAAGGGCTTGCCCCAGCCTCTCTCGGGTGCCCCAAAGCCACAGGCCTTTCCAGCACTCGAGCTCTTCTTTCCTATTTGAGTACCTTAAACCCACTCCTGCTGTGCTCGCCTCGTTTTATCACCTTCAGCACAACATAGCTCTCGGCTGAAACTGCAGCCGAGCACAACCCGGCGCCAGACCCTGAGCAGCGGCCGCAGCTCAAGATGAGGGCTAAGGTGAGCCCAAGTCAGCGCCGATGGAAGGCGCCAGGGACAGCGAAGCACAGCCCACGAAACGGGCACCGGCCGCTGAGGCAATGCCAGGGGTTCATTTGTCACCGCAACTTTCACCCGACGCTGTTGATAAAATCCAATCCGCCCTGGTGAGCCCTTCCAAAGGGGAGATGGAAGTGCCACGGCAGCACTGCCGGGCACGGGGAGCAGACCGTGCTGACGACGGCGCAGCCAATCGAGGGTCTCACCTGACCGCCTCGCTGCGGGGATGGCGCCCCGGCCCCGCTCCTCGGACCGCCGGGGGCGAGCGCCGAGGCCCGAGATCGCCGTCCGCGTCCCACCTGTCGGACGGCCGCGCATCCCGAGGCGCCGCTGGCGATCCCGCCCGCGCCCTCCCGCGCCCCCGACTCACCGAGAAGCCGGCCCAGAAGGGGCAGGAGTGGCGTACGCGGGCCGAGGTGGTGAGCGCCAGGGCGGCGAAGCTGACGGCCACGATGAGGCAGCCGAGCACCATCTGCGTGACCCCCAGGGCCAGCATGGCCCGCGAGCGGGCGCGCTGCTCGCGCAGGCGGGACAGGCTGCGGGACAGCGCGGTGGGGCTGAGCGAGTGCGCCCCGCCGGGGCCCCGCACCGCCCCGCTTCCCGCCGGCATCGTCCGCCCGGCCCCGCACCGCCTCCTGCCGCCCCCGCGTTCCGCGGGACCGCCGGGTGCGGGCGCTGCGGGGCCACGGGCGGCCGCGGCGCATGGAGGAGGAGCTGCCCTGCGCCCGGGGCGACCCGCACGGCCCCGGGCAGAGCACGCCGGGGCACGGTGGGCGAGGGGCGGCAGCCGCCGCCTGTCCCCGCTGCGGGCGCGGCGAGGGGGGGCTGCGGGGCTGCAGCGCGCGGGCGCGGCTCAACCTCAGCCGCCGGCGGGGGCGGCCCCGGTCCGGCCCAGCCCCGGCTCCGGCCGGGCGCAGGCTCGGGGAGCGCCGCAGCCCCGCTGCCCGGCTCCTGCCGCCGCGGGAGGGGGGGCGAGGCGGGCCGGGGAAGGGGGGAGGGTTGGTGCGGCCAATGGCGGGCGGAGGCCCCAGGGCTGCCGGCCCTGCGGGCAGAGCGCGGGGCGAGGGGCCGGGCCCGGCCCGCAGCCCCCCAGCACCCGGACAGCGCCCGGGCAGGCTTCTGCCTGCGGGGAACATTGCTCGCACCTGGGCTTTGTGCAGCAGCGGCACCCGGCAACCTCCGCCCCTTCTCTGTGAAAGCGGCCAGCGGTGGAGGCAGGGCAGGGCTGGTTCTCAGTTCGGTGCAAAAGGCATCTTAACCTTTTTTTATTTTCTTTTTTTCCATGCAGAGAACTGTAACCAAGCCTCAGGTGCAGCATCCGCAGTAGCAGAAATATAACAAGCCTCTAATTATGAAAACTTCCCGGCCCCACTGCTGCCAACA
>JAWWLV010000018.1:15624588-15642527 GCA_035041135.1 Platyrinchus mystaceus | reverse complement strand
GCCTCTGTATTCTGTAAGCAACAGCAACAAGTCAACAAGTAACTGCAAACAGAACAGCAGCAAACAGCTGCAAACAGACCACCAAATGACTCTCCAACCCCCCAAAAAATACAGCTTGACATGAGTAAACTCCTGCTTGTAATAAAACCACCTTATTTATTTCTTACACCTGAGATATATGGAGTTCTTATGCATTATATGAACTCTATTTTTTAATAGAATGGCAGAAATATATTTATTAGGAAAAGAAGTCAAGAAAGTCTTAATTTACACTTTCTGAAGTCTTCGGGGAGAGATTATAACTTCTGCATAATTATTTTTATATATATTTATGATTCCTGTACAATTAAAATTTGAAAAAGAGTTTGTAAACTTGTTAGCCATACATACCAAGAATCTTTAGTTGTATTGTTGTAAGTTTAAGTGGCTTATTTATGCACAAAACTATAATCTCCCATTCAGCATAAAAATTTAAGTATGCAGTAAGTCAAGAAATTACATTTGTTATGTGTAAAGCTAGTCTTAGTTATCTACTTAAAATGATATAAAAATCCAATATTCCATTTTGGACAGTGTTCTGAATGTTGAGGGTGCTTTTGTTTTTAAACAGCATGCAAAGCTTTCTTTGCTCTTAAAAGTGCTTTTAAAAGAGGGTATTCATTCAACATAGATGAGTGGCACCCCTGCAAACAGCTTTTGTATGGTCAGAAAGTAAGTGGCTACATTTCCATCAGATTTAATACTCTTGTGTTGGATGGTGCAAACAAGACCATGGGACTTACAATTCAGCAGATCTACAGTTCAGAAGGAACAGATCACTCCAAGCAGGATACCTAAAAATACAGGCTTCATTATGGCCAAGTCAGTGTGACAGACACTGGCCATTCCAGATGATTATTTATGCATTTAGAAGGTTCTGTCACTTATTACAAACAGTAAATGTTACCTATGCAAACGACTACACCTGCTAACACTTCCAGAAGATGGTTTCCTCAAAAGGAAAATAATATTTTCTATAACTTCTATACAGTGTTTCTGCTATCTGAAAGACAGGCAGTTGTTCTTTTTGAAAATATATAGGCAGTGTTGGTTTAAAAAGAGCTTGCTGTTGGCCTGAGAGGAAATAAAAAAAAAATCCCTGTAGAATATCAGTGCATAATGAGCTGTGTACTTTGCTGTCACTGCCTTGGGAACAGTGCTGGCAGCAGGCCCAGCCACAGTGGCCTGCGGTCTGTAGAAATGACAGGTGGAGTTAAAGTCTCTCTTTGGTTTTGGCAGTGCCAAGATGAGAAGGATTTAATATGCTGAAGAATTGTATTCAATTGCCAATCTCTGTTTTTCATTTTTTTTCAATGTCTCAAAACGGAATCTTTTTGGTGATAATTCACATAACACAGAATATCTTACACATCCCTCTTAAATTATAGTGGTTGTCAGAGACTAATACAGGAAAATCTGGCAAAAACTATATAGGCAGAATGTAAGCCAAGGATATAAAATGTTTTGGCAGAGAGAAAAATTCCCTGCAGGGTTTATAATAAAAAACAATAATACAAAAACATTAAATAGAGCAGTGTACATACAGAAAAAGCAATTACTCTAAGTCATTTTTCAAAAGTTTGTCATAGTAACTAACACTGACATATATTAACTGCCAAAAATAATTAAGCAGATTGTCTCGCCACCCTTCAAACAAAAGAATTAGTGAGAAATTTCATTCAGGCTTTGTGATTCTTTCTCTAAGAACCAGGAAAATTAATAAGGTCAGCTTGAGTACAGTGAGGATTACACTTCATCCAGTATTTCAGCATAATTCTTAATACTTTTTTTTCAAATCTCCCACATTAAAGCACTTCTTCCCAAGGGGCCATTTTATGGTTTGCCAGATTGTTGAGTGCTCTCTCTTTTACCCTGCAGCAATAAGGAATTTCTCCTGCTGGCACCAGAGACAGGCAGGGCCAGATTCCCCCCTCCCTGGAACTGGTACCATTTTATACACATCTGTCATGTAGTGATGCAGTTCAAAGGGCACTGGGCCTGAGTTAGCAAGGGCAATTCAGAGGCAGTTGTTCCATTACACAGAAAATATGAGACTAGTTGGATTATTATTTAAAGTTTTTCTCTGAATATTTCAGTTCCCTGGCTAGGAGTCTATGTTGTATTGTGGAACTGAATAATTCAGAACAGAGTCCCTTAGGAGAACAGCTGTTAGGGAAACACTTCAGGAGGAACAAAGATCAGTAAAGGCCTTTAAATTATATTTTTCTTTTCCCAGTGAAAACCTAATTATCACTCAGTAGTTTAGAAGATTTTGTTTCAACCTAACAACCACTTAATGCTCCCTCTTCTCCATCAGATTATTGCCTGAACACATTTTCTGGTGCAGTAACTGTTTCTGAGTAGTTATCATACAGTCTCTAGCCATTATGAGGGTGAAATATTCCTGGGATTGGAAAAGTGACTTTGTAAGCTTCAGTAATTCAGAAATAATGGGGGAAAAAAGCTGCTATTCTGCTTTTGCTTCTTAGCCTGGTGAATTCTTACAGCATTAGCCACTCACTCAGTGCTGAAGGCTCCAGGTACTTCTCAATCTGTGTTCTTCAGTGACGTTGTGCGTTACCAGTTGAAGAGGTTGACGTACCTGTTTGAAAGTCATCCCTTTGATTTCCACAGGACTTGCAGATACTGTCAATAAGATCCATCCCCAGGCACTTTGCTGCACTGGGTCACCACACTCCGTGTCTTTGGAAGATTGTGTCTAATGTGCTTCCTGTGAGTGGAGGCTCTGCTCAAATTTTAGGGTTTTCTGGTTTTTTTTTAAGAAAAGCATTACTGTAAGTGTTCTGCTGCTATTACAGGTAAGGAACATTTTTACTTTCAATGTAGAGGTAAAACCTGATAGAATAGCATGTTGTTCACATAAGACAGGACTGAAATAAAAACATTCTGAAATATAAATATTAAATAACCTAATATGATCTGTGCAATTAAAGGACAATTACAGTTCCCCATTCCCTTTCCCAGATAAAGCTACTGGAACAATATATCATCGTTAATGAGATTTTACAGCATTCTATAATTTTTGTCTTACCTCTGTTACATTACTAGCTATTTTCTTTTCTGCTCTGTGTGTGTATACACTCCTATTATTTATATTTATATTTCCAGTTGACTACTGGTATAGAATTAAGCATTTCCTTTGTAGAAACTGCTTACAAGCCTCCGGTGCCATCCTGGAGGAGAATAAGATCTAAATTAATCTCAAATCTACACTGGAGTTGCCCTTTTGGGGAACCAAAAATTATCCAAAACAGATACCTCCTCTATGTAATTCGGAACTTGGGTAAGTCCCAAGTCTATAAAACCCTTTGGTTATCACAATGCAAGGGGAAGGATGGCTGTCAGGGTACTCTCAAAGGACCTGCCACAGGATTTTTTTCTTCAGAAACCCATTAAAATTGCTTTTTTGATCAAGCTCTAGGGAAACATTCTAATTATTTTTAAACAATGCTAGAATTTGAAGAACTAGAGAATTGTAACTAAACCAGTTCTCGAGCTTTTTTCATTTAACAAGTGCTTCACCTTGCCCACTTCATTTCCTGAAAAATGCTTGGCTAGTTCTGCCCAGAAAGCCAGAGCAGAATGCACACTGCAAAAATGACAGGAAAGGGTCCAACTGAAAATATTATGGCTTATATTTATGAAGTACTTCTGTTCTTTGTATGTCTACACAAAGTTCATGTAACTGTATCCTTTCAATTCTCATTCAAATTGAGCTGGCTCAGCCAGCCATAAAACCAGGAGGATATACAACAGCAGAAGAGTAGAAAACAGCGTGCTTTTGGCTGCAGCAGGTATTCAAGCTATAAGACAGCTAACACACTAGAGCAGGGATTCTGCACTTTAAAGCTCCATTCTGAGGGCATTTATCTCACACACTTCATAAACATCTTTCTACACACCTTCAGAGGGGAATTTTATCTGATATACTGAGAAACAAACCCAGAGCACAAACCTCCCCCCCCCTCCAAATTATAAATTTGCAAGAAACAACGAGAAAAAAAAATCCTGTATTGCGGAAGTTTTATTTTTTCCTCACACTCTATTATTTTAAATTTCATTCCTTTCTTTACTCTTATGTATGGTAATTTTGGAAGGTATAGCAAAATGACAGAAATATTTGGTTTTTTCCTTTCAAAAGAATAGAATCTAATACTGTTAGCACTGTACAAAACTTTCCTAAAAAGGCAGAAAAAATGTAAATGGCACTTCACATTGAAAAGTAAAGAACTGTCCCTGCATATTGATGCACAATTCTGTGCCAGATCCAATAAAGTTCTTTCAGGCAAGGGTTTTTCCACTAATCCTTTCCTGTTTTCTAATATTATTTTCCTCAGTTTTCTTCAAGCAAATTTTCAGGTTTAGTTCTTTTTTAAGCCTGTATTTCTTTTAGCAGTACTCAAAACTTTTTTTTTTCCCAAAAGTGGAGTGACTATTTGATAAGGTATTTTAGTTCTCATCATTTTATCTCATTTCATATCCCTGTTGCAAAACCATTTCCTTTCTGAACATACTAAAGAACATCAGAAAACACCATTATCCTCAGTTGGAGAGTTGGAGCAAATAGTACTTTAAAAGCTTGATTCTATCTTCCTGACATGGATAACTCTGTCTTCCATCATCCTATTTAGCTAGAGGAACTTTTCCCAAAAGACAAGTCAAATCTATCAGGTATTTTTGGTGCATAGGGAGAGCTCAATTGTCTCACTCTTACAGCTCATTTATGCCAAGAAAACAGGTTTTTATCTTGTGGCTTCAGGGAGCACTGGTGCCTTTGGGTGCCCCCATGGCAAATTAAGTTTTCATTTTGGCTTTTTATAGATGCTATGAAAGGTTGTGTAAAAATTTCACATTCCCCAAAAGAGGACTCGTTGTTGAGCAACACGAACTCAGAGCAAACCAACCATGCTGCCATTTGCATCGGTGGCTGAGTGGCAGCAAAGGCCTTTAAAGCAAAGCAGAGACTGGTGATTTGTATACAGTGACCCAAAACCTTTGCCACTGTCCAAACACTCCAGTTCTAATCTACTTGTCCCAACTTGTACAACAGCCCAGCTATCTGGAGTAGGTTTTTCAGCCCTCCATGTACGTGGCACCACCCAAGATGGGAACAAAATGTCAGCAAGGCTAAAATGAAATAAAGCTCAGTAAAGCATCAGTAGTTTAAGTCCTTTTCATCTTTCAATTACATAACATTTAAAATGCTTTTCTAGAATTTAAACTGCCTCTCCTTAACCATTTTATGCTTTTCTCCTCTGAAGCTACTTTTCATAACATAAAAGGATCTGTAAGCTTCCTGTGTCTGCAAATATGTTGGGCTTCACACAAACCAGCCAACCCGAAACTGATATTTTGAGATGTCAGTTATTTTCATTCTGCCCAAGAGGTGATTTTCTATAACTTCTCTCCTGTTGAAGAGGAACCTGCCTTTTTTTTCATTAAATATTATTCCCCCCCCCAATCAAATTAAATGGCAGTCTTTTGTTGATTTAATACAGAGGAAAAATTAGGCAATACACTTGTCTCACCCACAAGTAGTTCTGAAGATCTAAGCAGCAAATTAAATTACTGGCCTTTTGATTGTCATGGAAGAACAAGGCTAGGAGCTTGTGCATTACTAACTTTGATTTAGGTAATTCAATACTATTTCCCTCTGTGCAAATTATTCAAACCTCATTCTTCCTTCTCTGCCTCTTATCAGCTGAATGATAAATAGACTTAATAGGCCTTGCAAATCACAAACAGTGGTGCAATGACGGACTTGCCATTAGCTGCATTAGTCCAATGTGGGTTTAGAATTTCAAGCAGCAGCTATAAGCACACTGAGCTATTCCAGGCTATTTCAACAAATCACAGAGCATTTTATTTAATGAAGTCCCTTTCAATATAAGTATTAAAGATATGGATAGAAGTATCATTTAGTACAAAGATTTGCTATACTATACAACCTGGTTTTTTTCTTTTTTTTCTATCCCCCAAAAATAAAATTTTATAATCCAACAAAAATAGGCCTTTTTTTTTTTATTCACAATGTAAAATGTTATGATTGGAGCCTGTACTTTACATTAGTGGGCTCATGGCCTGACAGCTTCCACTCCCTCACCTGCTGTGATTCTTTTTCCAAATCTTAGGGCACCACAACCACTGAGGACTAATAGTAATTAGCACGGCCCAGGCAGCATTACAGCCATCAGATTTCTGTGCAAGAGAAAATTCTGTAGCTGAAGAGAACAGCTTTGAAGGAATGAAGATAATTTTGTTTTACCAGAACAGGGTGATACAAGAGGGTAAAGTGAATATTCAGTGTATGTAGTATTGGTCAACAAAGAATATATGGCCTTCTCAATATTTTTTTCAAAATTGCGATTTATTTTTACTATGAGTGTGGTCAAACACTGAAAGAGGTTCCCTGAAGTGGTAGATCTCCATTCCATAACAGGAGATGGACTGGTCATTATTTTAATTAGTTAGGAAAAGACTACATGGGGCCAGGAAAAAACAGAGAAGAAAGATCAGAGCTACTGTGTGGAGTGGGAAGAATTATGAAGCCAAATCCAGAGCACCTCTGCAGCCTTCACCCTAGGATGCACAAACACAGGAGAGAACCTGTCTCTCCACCACAGCCTGAGATCAGGTCACTGGGAACTGACATCCAAGAGTGGTGTTGGGAGTTTGGAAATAAACCCAGAACTTAAAAAACCCCCCACAAATGAATGATATTCTGTTCCCCCATAAGAAATGGAACTGCACAGGGTAAAAAACGGTAGTGAATACAGTGGACCAAGGCCATATATACTGGAATTATGTTGGAATGACTCTCAAACCCCCATTTTCTGGGTTTTGAGAAGACCCTGATATTGGACAAAGGTGTCCACCAAGCAAACTCAACCCCATATTAAAGCTTTGGGCTGCCATTAAGCAAAATAAAGCAAAACACAGTACAAACCAGTATTTTTAATATCCCTGGAACAGCTTGCTTAAAGAGTACAATGCCTTATGAAGACTATATGCACAAAAGGTACAATTTACCCAAATGCATAAGCTATTTTAACACATCCTCTTGGCCAGCATCAGACAGCAATCCCATTTCAGTACAGCACAGCCATTCTAATCCTCCTCAAGCCAAGCTCAGGGCCTCTCACGAACTCTTCTTCAGGTGGGAAGGTTTCCAACAAAGTAGTCCCTCAATCATCTCCAAATGAAAGGGTGTAATCTTTTAGTAGCTAGAAAGCTGGAGCAAGTGACCCAAAGTCAATGGAAGACATCAAAAGCATGGATGCTGCCATGCTGCCAAACTGCACAGCTATTTGAGTGCTTAAAAGACTAAGGAGAACTCAGAGTTAAGATACTCTATTTCATTATAAATAGCACAAAAAAAGTTATCCAGTATAGCAGAGAGTAAGTGTGGCTCATTCATGGTATTTCCAAAAAGTCTCTAGTTTAAAAACTGCTGCAAATTCCACCAGAGCAAATTACAATGAAAAATTAAGAGTGGATTTTAAAGGTATAAGTAGAAGCCAGGCAAGGAAAAAGTTACTGCATTCAGGTGATACAGCTATTATTTCTCACCTGTTCCTAATGTATACTCGAGGTCCACAGAAGTCTTTGTTGTGATCTTTGAGTGAAATAAAGCTGGTTTCTGCTGTAAGTTTTGGGCACCTGCTAGAAACCTGAGGCTGGAAATTGTAGACAGTAAGTATGATTATGTACCCTCCTGTGATCATTATGAAAAAAATCCAAAGCCTGATTTTCCTTTCTTTTACTGATGACTCCTTCCACATCACCTCAAGAGTGGTGTGAAATTACACCAATGCACAAAGACTGCATTAGCAGTAGGTGCACACACATTCCAGATTGCTGGCTGCAGCCCTTCTCTGCTTCAGCAGAGGATCACATTAACAATTATTAAACAGTCAGACACATTGGGCAGCCTATTACATGTTAGGAGGGAACTGTCATTTAAATGGACTAATGAGTCGATTATGGCTAGAAACACACACCTATGGCATTTATTAGCTCTAAGCTTCCCTCCTAAGTGCTGGGGAAATAATTAAAATGAAAATACAGGTCACTTGCTAAAACAGAATGAAAACTATTTCTTTAAGAACTGCAAATAAAATCCAACTTCAGTCATCACTTCAAGTCAAACAGTTCACAATTACGATCCCACATAAAAACTGAAAAGGTGAGTTAAATTTTAGATGTATACAACCAGGGAAAGTTTCTCCTCTGGAAACCTATGTATAATAAGTTCCTTTATCAAACAGCTGGCCTTGCAGCTTTTGCACTGCAAGCAAAGTGGGAGTTAACATCCCTGATACAGACAGCCCATAAATAAAGCATGGGTTGCAATATTCTAGAAGCTAAAACCTCTTTTTTGTCATGAGCTGAATCTTAGAAGTACTACAGCAAAACACTCAAGTCTGAATTCTCTAACACTTCTGCTGAATTATAAAACATGGGCTGTAAATACTTAAATGAGACAAAGGAGGCTTTAGATTCTAGTAAGAATAAAGTGTTACCTTCTCCATTCCCCTCATTTTATTTTCAAAGGTATGCTGAGGTTCACTGGGCATCAAGAACCAATTTTTTTTTTTTCAAACATGAAACCTTCTTGGGAATGTTCAGTGAGAAACTACTGAGGTGTGAAAAGAACAATGGAACACACCACATAAAATAGAGCTGTAGCTTCAACCCTGAAGTTACAGTGACTGGAGCAGCTAAAGCAGCACAATCTGTGGTGGTCTGTTTGTGTCTGTTCACCCTATCCATGTGTCACAATGCCCTTGCTGCTTGCAGGCACCAAGCACAATGATTTCCAAAACACAGAGAGGCAGCTACAACCTTATCCCGATGCAAATAACTGATTAGACAGCAGAGTGCTACTACTGCTGCAAAAAACCAGATAACTTCTAGTAATAAGAGTTTTCAATACCTCTTGACATTGGGCACCAAATACAGGTGAGCTGATTTACCCGATAAAGATGAGAAATACTGTGTAAATAAGGAAAGCTTTACAGCATTTATGGAGGGAAATTTTCAAGTATTACAAGATCACATTATAGGATAAAAGCACTACCAGCAACATCCACACTATACTGTGGCAGTTTGCAGCCATTCAATTCAGGAAGTGGCACTGAGCATAAACAATTCAGCTAGATTAAAGCAGGGCTATGGATAGCTACAAGTACATTTTGTTCAATTAACAGCAAAAATATGTAACCCACTAATAGAAATTTTGAGCTAAAACTAGCTGTTACGTTTATGTGATTCCAATCTTCTTCCATAAACAACAGTATGACAGCAGGCCACAGAAGGAATAGCAGCAATTGAGCTATTTCCTTAACCGATTTTTAAGCCACATTGGTGTTTTACACAAGAGCCTTTATGAAGTACAGTATTTTTGTCATATTTTTTTTGACACAATCAGATTCTCCAGAAATTAACAGGCCAGAGCAGTTTACAGATTAAAACTCACCTAGACTCTTAAAAATGAAGGAACAGGTTCACTGGGGCTAGCATGAATGTCACGCTACCTAGTCAGAATTGTAGGATGGTTAAGATTGGAAGGGACCTCCAGACATCACCCTGTCCAACCCCTACTGCTCAAGCAGGTGACCAGCTGACTATGATTGCATCCAGGTGGTTTTTGAGTATCTCCAAAGATGGAGAGTCCACAACCTCCATGGGTAATTTCATAGCAAATAAGTGGTTTGTGATACTCAGAAGGAACCTCCTGTGTTGCATTCAGTGCCCACCTGTCTCCCTTGTTGTGCCAGTGGGCAACACTGGAAAGAGCCTGGCTCTACCTTCTGTGCATCCTCCCTTGATGGTAGCTGGTTTTCATACATAGAAAAAGATCCCCTCAAGCCTTCTCCTCTCAGGCTAAACTGTCCCAGCTTTTTCAGCTTTTACTCACAGGAGAGCTGCTCCACTCCCTTCAGCATCTCTGTGCCTCTTTGCTGGACTCTCCAACACATCCACGTCTCTCCTGTACTGAGGAGCCCAGAGCTGGACATGGTTCTCCAGGTGTGGCCTCAGCAGTGCCGAGTCAAGGGGAAAGATCCCCTTCTTCACCATCTGGCAAGTTTGCCCAGTGCAGCCCAGGAGACCATTAGAGATGCCTTTGCTGCAAGGGCACACTGCTGGCTCACCTGAATGTGAGTGGAATTGGGAGTGTTTCCTGCCAAGACCTTCAGAAGGTGGTCTGATGGCAACACACAGCAGAGCAGGGAGGTTTCCATACACCATATTAAGTACAAAAGAATGAAGAGACTCAAGGCATTTCATGAGGCCCAATGGACACAGCCACATACATACCCAAAATGCAACTTTTTCTTACCATGGCAATTTGCCTTCTATTAGTGCTGAGGAAGACATAATTTCTACATTAGAATCACAAACAACATGCACTAAAAATAAAAAATTCAGATGTAGAATAAAGGTAGGAATAAACTACTGTTACTGGGATTGAAAACTAACATAGTTTTGCTTCTGTGCTTAACTTAATTAGCTGTGCATTTAACTACACTGCATTTGAACAGCACTACTGTACAGGAAGAGCTGACTGTACAGGAAGAGCTGACTGTACAGGAAGAGCTGACTGTACAGGAAGAGCTGACTGTACAAGATACACTTTTGATCTACCTCTTTTCCATATGCTTTTCCTTTCCCAAACACATTGAGAAGATTGCTGGAAGCATATTTGAACTGACACAGAAGAAGAAAACCCTGAGCAGCTACTACATGTGAGACTTACACTATTTTGGAGTTTACTCTACTGTGGAATTACTGTTTTCTTCTACCTTTAATTACACATTAAGTGATTCACATAAGAAACTTGTCCACAAATTGTATGTTTTTCTATGAAGAGTGACCTTGGATATGTGTTCATAATTTATCAAGACATACAGAATGAAAAATGTTACCTAAGACACCTTTCTTTTAGGTCTCTCTACTTATTCACTGGGCACAATATGGCTGTTCTTAATGCAAGGTAAACATCCAAACAAACCTACTGAGCAAACGCCATGCCCGTAAACACAGGGGCATAACTTGCTGGATTTCTGCACATACCATAAGTACTGTTCTCCAGAGTTGTACTTATCCTTACATAACTTTGCACCAGAACCCCTGCATCCTTTTCCAAATATTTCTAGAACCTGACATTCGCTAAGAATAAAATGATGCACAGATGGATCCCTGGATTTCATTGCCTCACTAAACACTTTAAATATCTGTTCATTCTAGTCAAGAACAGAAACATTTTTGGAAAATTTGCTTAACAGAAAGATTTCTTACTCAGCTATGATTGCTGCAAGAAATATTATCTGATCTCATCACCCAAAATTAATACATTTTGATAAAAAACTAGAGATAAATAAATCTTTGATCTTCTTGGATTAAAATACTTTCTTCAGAAAAAGGATATTATTTTCTTTTAAATTACACACAGACTTTACCAACACCCGTGAGGCTACAGAAGGTATTCACAGAATATCTGGCATTTAACTTCTATTTTGTTAATAGAAAAATTATCTATACTCCAAAATCTCTACTGTTTTAAGACAATTTAAAAAATGAGGAGTTAAAAAGGGCTTACTAATGAATCATCCATTTGAAACTAAAAAGTCTCAAATGCTGCGAAGGCCTTTAACAATTTTGTTTTCTTAATTCCATATACATAAATAATTACCCAACAGTCTAAAGATAAATTTTGTTACATATTCCTATGGCACAAAGGTCCTCTTCTTCTCTGGAAGAAAAAATTTTGGGAAAAAAAAAAATCCTTCTTTTTTAGAATTTGATCCAGATTACACCATTCAGACTGTCATACTGACTGTTATGAGAAAAACCCCCAACATTTTGAGATAGTAAAAATAATAGCAGTACAGTTTACATAGCCTGTTCTTTAGGAAATTACTTAGTACTACACTGAATTCTTTCCTAAGATTTGTTTCCAATTTGGTTTGAAAGAGATAACAGTTCATGCAAAGAGAACATGAAAAATTATTTAACTGCAGACTAAAAAAGTCTATGAAATACAAAATCTCTTGCTGGGTGAATTACATTAGAGCATCCTTCAGGCATTTCCCGTCAGTTTATTAGTCCATAAAGAAAACCCGCAGTCCTGGAAAAATGTCAAAGGCAGAAAATACTGGGCCGAAGTAAAGTGAGATGGCACAAATGCAACTTGCCATAGTGAGTTTTAGATTCCTGTTGCACCGAGTTCCTTTGCTTTCACAGCTGACTAAATAAGAACATCTGTTTTGTAATTGCAAAGGCTGCCTTCAAGCAACCAGTCCTTTCTGAAAGAGGCAGCAAGTCTCAAAAAAATTAAGCCAACCAACTTTGCAGAAGGAACATGATAAAGGACCATTTCTGCCAGTGAACTTCCTTTACATTGAAGTGAACATGGACAACCTTTAGCTGTGCAAGCAGCTCTGGGCTCCCTAGTGCTGCACAACTGAAGGACAAGCCAAGCTTTTTGATGACTGAATTAATACTGAGTATCTTCCCCTTAGCTACCTTCTATAAAAACATGCCTCTTGTTTACAAGATATGACACTAGTTTTAAATGACAGCCAAGACATTTGAAGGTCTGCATTTATGGTGGTTTTCTTATGAAACAGAGAAGCAATTCCAAGGAGCTCGGTGCTCTGAGGCAGGACTGTGTCCATGTGTCAGAGCACAGCTGGTACAGGCAGGAGCTTCAAGAGGGATCTCTGCGAGGTGAGGGCAGGCACACATAAGGGGACATGGCTGGGCACCCCTGGCCTTACAGCACAGACCTTGGACAGTCACTGCTCCACACCGGGCCTCAAACGGACTCCCGGGGCTCAGAGAAGGCAAACTGGGGCAGGGTTGCAGCATTCTGACAGTGACCATATAAATCTGAAAAAGATCAATTACATAATGCACTGTTTGTTGGTAAGTTTGAATACTTGACACTGCTACAGTCTGATGTAAAAGTGCCTGGAGAATTAATAAAAAAGGGAGGACACCACATTTAAGGAGCACCTTTTGGAACTCAATATAAACATGCTGCCCTTCACATGCTTCCCTGCCCTACAGCTGTCTGCTGTTCCTATGGTAAGACTCCCCCTCAGTGGCTGCCTGTTACTGTCACACACGAGAGCTCAAAGACTGCTGCAACTGTTCAGTCTGCAGAAAAGAACAGCAACACTTGCCAATAAGGAGCCTGACAAATCAAAAGGAATCAAGAAGCTGTAAGAAATTACGCATGATTTTGTATTAACCAATTTATGTTACACATACACTGCACAGGAATTCTGCTGGAGAGCTCTCACTGCACACAAGCCTTTCCCTGACAAAGGGAATCAAGCACAAATTGCTAATCTGAATTACTCCTTTTTTAACTGAAGTACTGTAATTATATATTTAAATATAAACATATTTAAATATAAATGATTGTTTTCTTTCATAGTTTTCTACGTTTCACACCTGCAGGTTAATTCCAGTAAGCTTCATTTATTTGTATTCAGATTAATTTTCTGTTTCCTTAAGGGGTTTTCAGACAGCTTCCACAAATGTAAAACTAGTTGCCCATAAAAAATAATACCTTTTTTCTCTTAAAATAGGATTAAATTGAAGGACCAATGCATACAACAAGAACTTGCACTCCTCCATTTCCGTCACATTTTGACCTGAACTCCCATGCAGGCACGTTTCCAGAGATTACGGTGTATTCTCTATACATGCCTTCATCACTACAAAGTCTGAGCTAGTTGCTTTGTATTTTTGATTTTTAAAAAAACGAAGGATCACATCTAGAAATCAAGAGAAGCACTGAATTCCTTCAGAATTCTTTAGCCCTTTGAAATCCACACACACAAAGCAGTACAAAGTATGCTGGCCCCGCAGCTCACTGCCATGCTGTACTTCAACTGCCTACAGACCAGAGCAGCAAGGTCATTGGAAAAGTTCTAACTATCCAACCAAAAGAGAGGAGAAACAGAAAACACATCAAAAGTTATGAGTATGTCAGAGTAGTTCTTGCTACTAAATAAAATGCAATGCCTTTGTGTATATTTCTCTGTGCTTGCTCATCACCTGCTCTCACACGCAAGAGGCAAATTCTGAACTTCTTGCTCACAGAGCAATGCCAACCTCCCTCACCTTCACTGCAGACTAGACATTTTTACATTCTGTACAGAAATTTATCAAAAAACCACACCATCAGGTAATTTTGCTAGGCAGATTTTTTGAGGGTGGGGTTGGGGGTGTTAAACAGAACACAGCAGCAGGATCAGCTTTATTTATGGGCTCTCAGAAACTTTCTGCTTTGTGGCAGTTTTCAGCATTTTGTGAAAAACTGCTTTCCCCACTTACTGACTTACTGATTTAAAACTGGGCACCTGTTACTACCACAAGCCATGGCTCCATGCCATCTATGCCCATTAAATAATGGTCATTACATTTATGGGCACTACATTTATATGCCACCAAATCAGAAAACAAGTTTCCAGTCTCTGGAAAACAAACCAACTTTCCCACCTTGGCTTCTATAACAGCAGAGTCCCGTGTAAGGATGTGGGACTAGGGGACAGATAAGCAAACTTTCTTATTTTGGCAAGACTGACATAGCTGCACAGATATTATTGCAATAGCTTATGTCTGAAATACCTTTTAAAAACGGCCTAGAATCATTTTTTCTTAATAATTGACATCATGGAAGTCTACATATAACTGAAAGACAGACAAGCCTACTCTTGTCACTACTGCATTCTCAGCAGACATCTGAAGTGCTATAATAAACTTCAGTGTGCTGCTGGGAGGAAAAAAAAAAAGTGGTGCAGGTATCAGCAGCACCAGCAGGACTGCCAGTGATGTCTAGGGAAAAGGGCTGCAACTATTCCTTCTGGCACAGGCTCTGGCTGTTCTCCAGAGGCAGCAGGTTATCTTTCATATAGATTATTTTATAGCATTATATATTATACAGTAAGGTTTGCATCTCCATACATCTTATGCCTTTCCACAGCTTTTCACCAGGACAAACTGAAAACAGTCAACACAAACCTTAATTTTAAGGCAACTATTCCCTGAGCACTAAACTGACTTCCCTGATGTCTTCCCTCACTCTACTAAGGTGCTACTTCAGTAAACAAATACATAAATTTCTGCATCACCAATTTAGTTAATTCTACCCTAACTTTTTATTTTGAAATGTGAAATATTTGGTCATTAGGTCAGGAAGGACAAAAGTATAATTAGGAGGGAAATAACTGCAGCCAGCTTCACTGTTACGCCATCCATACTGGAAGGTCACTATCAGGCTCTGATATTGTGAATGCTCCTTCCAGCAAAGAGGTTTCTTCTCATCTTCTTTCTGCAAAGAATAATTTTCATTGCCAGGTTTCACTCTGGCAAGGTTACCTCATTTAAGCCTTTGGCAAGGCTTTTAAATATGTGTAGACTTAGTATCACCATTGGTAATCTAAAGCCAAGATATAAAAGAACCTACCAGCTAAAGACTAGATGTCATTTTCCTTAACTTCTACAGCCTGTTTCTTACTTAGGTCTTCCCCCAAATTCTAAGCCTAAAAGCTGGAAGGAATAAGGGTGGAAGTAGGTCATAATTTCTGAGAAGACACTGGTTTTAATATAATTTAGAAACTAATACCTTAACTAACATGTTTTAAGCCTATACGTACCTTAACAGACTGTAATTTATAGTGTTTTCACAGTCTGTGCTCAGCAACTTTTGTATAAAATGGACAAATGCTGCAGAATACTGTAAAGACAAGGTACAGTAGCTGAATATTTGAATAACAAGAGCTTTTGTTTGACTATTTTTAAAGAAAATGTAATGTGCATTCAACACCCAAGTATAAAGATGGTGTCCTTAGTCATTAATAGACTACAGTTTATTTCTTTAGGAATCTCTTTTTTTTCAGTTGTCTTGCTAAGTGCTATTGAAGTCAACAAAGGACCCTCAAACATGTTAACAGTCAACATTAAGATAACAAGCAGAGAATTGTGAGTTTCCCTAGTGAGAATGATTTGCTGCAACAGATACCTTATGCACACAGAGAGGTTCACAATGTTTAACTGTATTGAAGAGAACTTATTTTCAAATTTTATGTGAGCTAAAGGGATCCCAGTAGTTTGGGTATCTGCCCAAGTCCCCTCTTCTCCAGTCTCTGCATATAACAGTTTCTGCCAGGCATCAGATCCACATCCTTACTCTAACTCAACACAGCAACAGTGCTCAGCAAATTCTGTCATGCTGACAAGAGTAACAGACTCCTCTAAATACAGAAAACTGCCACAGCATTTATGTTTTACAGAAAACTGTTAAACCTCTGAGACATACCCCCCTCCTCCCAGTTCTTTTATTTCACTTGTCCCCAGGTGAGCAGAAGTCCCATCCTTCATCTCTGTCATTCATCCATCTGGCTGTCTCCCCACCCCCATAAACTGAACAGATATACAGGACATCAGGTCAGAACAGAAGTAAGTCACAATGCAAAAAAACCCCAAACAAAACCAACCAAACAAAAACACCTCCCAAAACACCCTGAACAAATCCAAAACCCACCAAAACACCAAGATGTAGACACAAAACAGTGCAGACCCCTGATCACAAACAGAGGACCTAATTCCCTCATACAACACTGTAAGATCTTTTATCACTTTCATGAAGTGACCTGGTGAGGTCCAATTATGTAGCACAAATCTTAGTTGTTCCCTTGTCAGCAACAGTGACAGATACCAAACCTGCCTTACTGGCAGCCTCTCCAGGCCAAGGGGACACTGGACATTTTGCCTTGTCTCTACTCTTCCACTGTCACTTTGTCCATGCTGGAGACGAGGAGTGATAGGCAGTTAGTGCTGTATAATAAACTTCAATGGGAAACTTCATATATACAGACACAGAGCAGATTAGTGCAGTTTCAGAATCAGCATTAGTTAATTAACAACTGACGAAGTTGGCTTAAAATCTGTTCTTGTCATTGCCATAGGTTTGAAAAGAGATGTTGGAATTTTCCCCATCCCCCGCCCTGGGTTGCTGTGGGTTTCTCCCCCCCACCTGGGAATTGGGACTTTGTTTTGTTTCTTCTGCAAGTTTTGATTGCACCATTCATTGTTTATTCAGATTTTGTTAATAAAGAGCTGTTCTTTTCCTTTTCCGCACTTTCACCCGAAGTTTCTTAATTTCAAAGTTGTATTCTTATTAAACTGAGACAGTCATTCTACCATAAACTGTGCTTTCTGTTCTCTTCCCCAGTGCACGTGGTGGCAACTCTAGTCACACAGCAGGATGCAAAAGTAAGCATTTCTCTTTGGTCACTTTTGGTCTCCTTTATCACTCCTGCAGTGAGCACTTGCAGATAGAGGTTCTGTCTTGGAGCTGTTCTGTACACCTTACACAGTAAGAACTGTTACTTCTTAAGTCCCTGACAGACAGCTGTACATGCTAAATCTCCATTTCACAGCAATTTGAAATTACCTCTTTCCAAGCTTAATTAAGGTAACTAGATAGCCCCACTGCTTCCCACCAAAAACTCCTTTACTCCATGTAAAAACCAGGTTACCCATTCAGTGATTAGCACAATTACTTCAGCATCGCCAGAACAACAAGCATAGAGCAGAGTAGTCCAGAGTATTCAAGCTCATAGAAAAATCTACGAAATAACATTAATGTCTACATATGTGTGTACAAACAGCCAGCCTCATATATTTTCACTAACAGTGAGTGTACTTATTCTCAGATGCTTACTCACAAGATCATAATGCACAGTTCATTTGGATATAATTTTTCCCTGAACACGGCCCAGCGCTCTCCCCTCACGCGTGGCAGATAACAGCGGTCACTGTAGGCCTCGACTCCAGATAAGCGAGAGCAAGGACAGGGA
>JAWWLV010000018.1:15596342-15624488 GCA_035041135.1 Platyrinchus mystaceus | reverse complement strand
ACTTCCTTGGTCACCTTCCTAGTTCCTTCCTGGTTACAAGCTGGTCTCCAGGAAGGCCTAGAGTGAAAACTACCACAACCCATTCATTTTATCTTGCCAGTGGATGGAGCCAGTAGACAGAGAACCCCGTACGTACCCAGACCCCCACTAGCACTCAGTGAGACTTCTACAAACACTTCCTCAAGTGACTTAGATACTAAGAACATATTTTTCAGACACTTAACAACATCCATTCACCAAATCTGTATGGCTTTGATTTCTGTCACCTGGTCCAGGTTACATTACAGCAGAGAATCTTCAACCAGACTCAAACCATTGATTTGCTTCACCGAACCCAAGCTAGCAGGATTTGCTTTTACAACCATAACTGTGTATGTATTGCTGAATACTTATTATTACTTTTCTTGAAAAAAATAAAAGTAAAGAAGATTTTTACCAAGAACCTGAATCAAAGAGAGGAACAGTAAGTCTGTACCTACAGAGTGTCTGCTTCCAACACTGAAGGCATTTGTGAAAATTAACACAAGACTTAAGATCTACATTTTTAAACTTCTGTACAATTTGCAGGGTTACAGCTGGCCAGTACATCACTAAGACAAATAGGAAGAATTGAGAGGTGCAATTTTTGAAGTTCATATTAAACAGTTAATAGAGAACAATATTATATATAGTATAAAATATGATATTAAATTTTGCAAGTGAACTTACCGGCTGCAGAGCCTAATCTATATAAAATATGTAAGGAAGGCAACATCTTGCAAGGATAAAGATTTCCAAACCAGTAGTATTTTAATATTAAAAAATGTGTTATTTTAGCCCAGTTATTCTCAATGGCCATGTTTTAACCCAAAAACATTGGGGTTTGGGTTAATTAATGAAAAGGAAGACATGCACATGGTTTAATTTAGACACTTTGATAAACATTGCTACAGGCAGACAGCAAAAGAATTTCTTCAACAGGCTGCTTTTCAGTAGAGAATTGCCATATTTTTGAACAGCATCAACTTTCTCATTTCATTTATGAAATGACAACAGAGCAAAAGCTGTCTTTTTTTTTTTTCCTTTTGATAGAAATGCATTACCCTACACTCTTTAAAAAACAGAAGATCAGAAAGATGTTATCTGGATCACTACAGTAAAACTAACTCAGGACAGTTACACCTCACAGCATGTTAGACTCAGGATAGCCAAGACACAAACAATACCACTGCAAATAGTCCACAGAGTGTAACTCCAGGTACCTCAAGCCCAACTGACTGGCTCCTTTTGTAGTGTTCCACGTGGTCCTGATTTTGGCTGGGAGAGACCTAATTTTCTTCAGTAGTACTGTGCTGTGTTTTGAATTTCATTACATTAATGTTGCTAACACTGATGTTTTAGTTGTTGATAAGTAGTGCTTACCCTATATCAAGGACTTTTCAGTGTCTCATGCTCTGATAACGAGTGAGATAAGCCACGAGGAGAAGTAGCAATAGCCAGGAATGCATCTTCTGGGATAAGTCATGCCTGAGAAACAAAACTGACTCATCAAAAGAAATACAGAAAGGAAACATCAGGGTTATGCACAGTTTCCCAGCATTATTTAAAAATATCTTCTAGAACTTATTTTCGTTTGTAGAATAATAGCAGGTTACTAGTTAGCCATGGAATATTCCAAAGAGATAATGGGATTCTGTAGAAATATCTTGAAAATTGTACAGCTAGACTATGTGTAAATCTACATGCTAGAACATTACCAAAGTATTTGGAAGAATAGGTGTAACAGTAAACTAGCACCAACATAAAGATTCAAGAGATAGGTCTACCACTCCTACTTGTATTGACTAATTCCAATGGCTCCACTGAATTTCAGAAGCCAACTTCAGACAACTCCAACTGATTTCACAAAAGAGCTCTGCTACATGTATGAACATATGGCAGAATCCAGCTGTCTAATTATAGAAAAAAATAAAATCAAAATGGATTGTCATGTTCACATAAATGCATTTCAGAAACAATAAGGTACTACAATCATCTTTATTATTTTAAAAACAGGTTTATTCTGTATATTTAGAAATGTGTAATTTTAATAACTGCAGAGAAAAAAAAAAAAACAGCCACACCTGAATAGCTAATAACTCAATAACAGAATGCAGTGGTATATTATCTAAACAGTAGTAGTGCCATTGTGCCGTAATAAATTGTCTATTAGTAAAAAAATACATTTCAGGGCACATAATACAGCATCCTTATGACAAATTACAGTAGGGATACTTTTCAAGAATTTAATCAAAGTAGAGAATTCCGAGTTATATTCTTCAAATGCAGCACTTTAAAAGGTAACAACTTTGTGCATTTTTAAAAAATGTCCTCGTTCGTATATTGTAGAAATGCTGCTTTATTGCTGCAGATGTCAAAGTTCAAGGCTCAAAAGGTATGAGAATACAAAGATATCCTTAAGAAACTTTGTTTGTTTGTATATATATTTATATATATAAAAAGGTAAAGCTTATAAAAGTTAATTTACAAACCAAAAACAAAAGTGGTATGCACGCATTATATACAGGCGGTCTATAACATCTATAAATTTTCAAATGCATAGCAGAAAACATACCATCATTTTCTTCTGGTTTTCTTCTGGCTGATGAACACAAACAATACTTGTTCTCTAAACCAAACTCACAATTTTTTTTGTTGTTCCCCCCACCCCCCCAGTCTCTCATGATATATGATCTAGGTAAGCACAAAAGCCATACAAACTTAATACAGAGAACTATGAGAGCTAAGACTATTAAAAACATGAGGGTAAGGCATCCCTGCTGGTTAATAGGTCTGTAATAATGTGGTTAATTTACAAATCCACAGAGGCAACCGAACCATAGTCATCTCACATGCTTTTCCCCTCCCCCTGTTCTCAGCACAATGTTTCCATATACATTAGGTAGATGTGCTTGCATTACCTCTCAGCAGAAGAAACATCTAAGCTGTGCTACCCCGAGTTGACTGTTCATTGGACATGTACACCAGAAGTCTTTTAAAAACTAGAGACCAAAATGTAGTCTTGTGAGTAAAAACACACAGTTGTAGAAATGCAGGCCAAAATCTGTGGTTTCAATACTGGAGTATGAACCAAATTTTGTTCCTCTGTGTACAATTTCATTCAGGTAACAACAAAATACTAGTAGTGTCCTTTAACAAAATAAAAGAAAAAAAAAAGAAAAAAAAGAAAAAGAAAAAAACCACACAAGAACAACCAAACCAAAGCATACAGAATCTGCAAATCCCCTCCTTGTTCCCACTGTACACTCCCTGCTTGTGGCATGTTTTGTGACCATGGTTCAAAGAGTGTACTTGCTAAATCATTGTTAGTTAAAGCAAGATGCTTAAAAACTAAGATCCATTATCACTTATAGAACAGTTAATACTTGATTGAGTGGTTCAGTTTATATGTAAGGTCCATCTCAGTTTCACATTATTTACTCAGTCAGCTAACTTATTATTTAGAAGTGGTCAATTAGGACTGAGACACAGTTTGCTCCAACAAGATAGTTTGGATCCCCAGGAAGAGACTTGTTCTGCCAGGTTTTGGGGTCACCTGTGGGAGGAAAACACAATGCTGGTGTTTAGTATCCGCTGTCACACAGTGTACATCTTGAAACAACCAAGCTTTTGGACAGGAGCTTTTAAGTTCTGAAGCAACACCTGTTTTGTTTTGTTTTTTTCTTGTTGCTGTTTTGCTGTTTTTTTAAAAAAACCTTGCAGTTTGCATGTTATTAATTTTTAAAATCCCTTTATTTTCATATAACATAGGATAGATCAATTATTCAAAACAGATGCTGTGGCACTCAGGAATTGTTAAGTATAACTCGTTCTACTCTACAGCACCAACATAGTGCTTTCCATTGGAGAATTGTTAACAGTGAAACTGGCTCTTTCCTAAATTGCCAGAGGAAAAAAATAAGACATTTTAAAAGCTAATGTGGGTAGGATGTACTTGAAGCGTCTTGGAACAGTTCTGAACACAGATGAGGCAAATCAGAAGTCATGTTGTAACTAAGCACTATGACACATTGGTAGTTTTATTTTCTATGATGAAAATGATTGTAGACAGGACTGCACTCATTCTGCAGCTACATTCAGTAGATTTGTTTAAAAGCCTGAAATACTTATGTTCTAAAAGGGATTCCAGTTAACTGGTACATAAAGATCTTTACAACAGATCTATCTACCTTGGTCAAAGGGTAATAATCTGTTAGAAGGGAATGTCATCAGCTGCCATCTCACCAGACAAAGGTTACGTTCCATCTGCACAGCCAATTGTCTCTTTCAAATGGAGACAGTATTCTTCATTTACCCACCTAAAAACACTACAAATTGCTACCACTATACAAAAAGTGTCATCATCCCACTATGGTAGAAAGTAAAAAATGCACTGAAGTTGCTTAAGCCTTTCAGATAAATGACATTAAATAACTTGGCCAAATCAGATCTGCCTCGAGAAATGTGCAACAAGTTATAGAACCCAGTCCCACAGACTGCAAACAACTGAGACCTCTGTCTTAAGTGAGAATGATACAAATTCCATGTAATTTTCTTGAAGAACTCATGAAAACAAAATGAAGTACACAATGCACTGAGTGATGGCAACATCTGATGCAGGGACAAAGAATAGGGACAGTGTATAGTCAGAGAATGCAAACAAATTTACTGCAACCAGCTGAGACTGTTTATTTCAGTCAAAAATCTCAATAATGCTTGAGATTTTTTCCTTTTATAGATTCAGGGAATTCCGTTCAAAACTCATATGATCAAATATATAAGAAGGGTAGAACAGGACTGTAGGACAGTCAGGTCCTAGTCTTGCACATGAAACAGGCAGACTTTTTTCCAACCTTTCCTCCTAAACACATAGTAAGGATTAGACTGTAGCCAGTGCAACCTCTAGCTGTCAAGGATGTTTTTCCCACATTTACATACAACTGCTTTGAAAAGGAAAATAAAAAAGGAGATCCCTCTGTATTTTTTGTGTTCTAATAGGTGTGGCCATAGAAGGTAACTTTTTTCCTTGGTCGGCTTTAATATCAGAATCATTCAAGCTTTTGAAGGCATTAAATGGTAAAATACCAATGTATGAGGCTTAAATGTGGCAGAAAGGATGTTAGTAAGTGCAAATGAATGTCACTTTTAGGACAGAACATGGATACATTGAGAAAAGATGAGGTAGAGCAGACGACTGAAGAGAGAAAAAAACCCAGAACTGCATAAACTGTTATAATAAAGCCACCTCAAGAATCAGAGTCCCATAACCAACTAATTTAGAAAGAGAGAAAACAATTATTTATTTAAGACACAGTATGGTCTACTTACATATCATAAGACAGAATTGCCTAATTTTAAAGTTTGTCTCAAAAGAGCAATGTTATGATATACATCCCATTTCAGATTAACAGAATGTGGTGTTATATTTACAGTACAGAAAGTGTTAGGGTTTAAATATACACGCTCTTGCTTTCACCCACACATGCACGCACACACACATCCCACTTTGGAAAGGGAGAAAGGTGTCTCCATAACTTCAGTTATTGTTTGGATCACTTGAGTCCTCTCCCTTCACTTCAAGTAAGTTCATGAACAGGTGCTATTAAGTTACAAAGGAAGTGCTCTGTCATTTTTGTACATAGTTGTCATATCTTTTGGAACCGTATCACTGTGAGCCCGTGTATTAACACTGCCACGTATACACACATTGTTAAATAGATGCATGCAACACATGCATATAATAGTTTATAAAAAATAACTAAAAATTATTGCCATTAATACCTCTAGATTATTGAATCCCCATGAAGGGAATAGATGCTTTAATCTTTCAAAGCATCAGTGCTTTGGTGTTGACAGGGATAGATACATTAGTGACAGAAGATATGCATACATGGTGGCTTAAATGCTGTATACAGAAGTACATCATTCACTCAGTACTTATATCACAAATGTGCACATTAATGGCTTGAACCTTCCACATAAATTTTTAAAGTAGCTGAATAATACCTTAAGACTTTTTCCCCAGTGCAAACACTCCTTTTAAAATCTCTGTAACCTCACAGCCGTTTCATGAAATTGCTTGAAACTTGTCCAGAATTTTCAGTTATGCTCCTCACTGATAATTTCAGCCAATACATTCTCTTTCTCATCCCAGAAAGCCACAGTGAGGTAAAAGTGAACAGGTAAATAAAACTGCAGCCTAGTTGCAACTTTTACTATCAACCAGAGACTTCCAGATAAAAGGCAGTAGAGGAGAAATAGGCAGGAGCAAGCAAGAAGAGTCTTGTGGAAAAACCAGCTACATTAGAATAAATTGTAAATGCTTTTACTGAACACTATAGTTTTCTTAAATGACCCAACTGTTAGCATCAACTTGCACACATGGAAACAGTTAACAAGCGTTAAATCATGATTTATGAGCATGCAGATTGTTAAGATTTGCCAGAGTCCTATATGGTTAATTAAGCAACAGACAAACACCAGTTATGTTACAAAGGCCAATCAGAGGTACATATTCATTTCCTCTCAATTTTAGTTCGACTATCATTTCAAGTGTATTCAGCTGTAGCAGTCCTCAAGAAAGAAGACAGAATAGAAAAATACGATAATATTTAACAGACTAGAGATATTACTCTTTTTCTGCTATCATGGTTTTAGCTATGAATTTGCACCATGAGTAAATGTAAGAAAGACATTTGTAATGAAAGTGAAATGGGAGAGTTTGACACAAATACAATGATTGAGTTTTTATATTACACAGCATCACCTTTAGCCAAAATAACTTAAATTATACGATAGCACCCAAAAGCCCCAAAAGGACAGAGGGAGGACAGCATACCCGACGAGGAGTCAGAGGATTTTAGAGCAAAAGACCAACCATCAGGGGTCATAGACGCACAGTGTGGCAGGCGTAGCTCCACTGGCTTCAGGAATTTTAGTCCATGAGGCCCACACATTACCAAGGGGCTAAGAAGTGTTTCACCTATAGTTAAGAGAAAGGAAAACCTATTACTGATTTTTCTTGAAATAGGTTCAAAGTACTACATAATGACAATGCAGAGCTACTCAGCAACCAGACTGGAAGAAAAATATGAACATTTTGACCCGTCAGTAAAGCCCTTTGCAATATTGTTTCTCACACTCAAGTGACTTTTCAGTAGAACATGCTACAGTCTCAAAATGCAAAAGGATAAACTGTGATGGTTAAATCATGTTGGGAATTTTTTCCAGAAATTTCTAAGCAGGTGCATCAAAAGGAACAAATCCCCAAATCAGTAACCAGACTTGTTCATGGTTTTCTTTGTACTCCAGCTGCCATGTTCTATTTCTATGGATTTATGGCACCCTTGGCTGAATGGAGCCTTCAGCAGCTCCAGGGACTATGACCATCGTCCCAACAGTCAAAAGAAAGTATACAAACATACAGGTCTATTTTCAGCTAAAACTCCAAATGTTAATGTAACATTATTCAGGTGAGGAGTATGCTATGTTTAGTTTATATAAAGTAACTGCAGATTGCAAGTAATACTTTCATAAATTTGCAGTTAGGGCAACACCTTGATTTTACCAACTTGATGAAATTAGGAATCTGACAGATTAGAAAATGCACATACACTGGACTAGTGGTATAAAAGACTATGAAAAAATTGCTCAACTGATACACTAACTCAACCCTTATTAATAAAGAGAGACAGGAATATACTTGTATTTATATAAAAGAATTTTTTTAACAGTTAGCTGTTTCTTTAGAGAAACTGAAAAAAAATGCTGAGTATTTAAAAGTGTTGAAGTCAAGTCCAAATATTTAACTCAAGTCAAAGCAGTTTAAATCATGTGCTTTGCAATTCTTTTGGTCTTAACTGTGAGATGAAGAAATGTTTCTATTCAGAATGTCTAGAATAAATCCCCAGACATCTACAATTTCAAAGACTCTTAGTGCACTAGGAAAGTTTTAAATTAGTACTTAAATCTACAAATTAAATATTCCCATGTTATAATTCAGGGCCTCCACCTTGCTTGCCACTTTCAGTATTAAGCAGAATATTACTTCCCTTACACATCTTGCAAGATGTATGTTCTGTATCTTCATGAAGAAATCAGTGTTATATATTGAAGCATATTACGGTTATTTTCATATTCTATTTTGTTGTTGTTAAAAAAAAAATTGTATTAAATAACAGAACAGTGTACTGTGTTAGCTCTTACCTTTCTCTTTATCCAAAGGTGGAAGTATACTGTTGTCTCTGCAGACTTTAAAATATATTTCTTGCTCTATTCCCTCTGGAATGGCTCCTTGTGGTATAATAATACTAACTCCAGTCTCTATGGAGCTCAATACACCACCATTGCTGTTAAATACACCTCTTGCTGTGGCTACAACAGTGTGTCCGTCTTCCTCCTCCTCATCCTCAAGTGCTGAAGGGCTAAAGAGACAGAAAGCCTGGCAGTTTTATCAATAGTTCCTTCCTGAAGGTCAGGGGCATACATTTTAGCAGAGCACAGTCTAGGGTAGGCCAGCACCGATTTTTAGGAAAACTTTAATATGCCCCACACTTGAACTACTTTCATCTTAGTTGTCTTGCACAATCAAATTCTGCCATGACAAAACATTTTCAGAAAAAAAACCCAAACAACAAAAGACAAACAAACAAAAATCCCCCACCCCAACAAAAACCCAAAAATAAACAAACGCCCTCCCCCCTCCCAAAAACCTAAACCACCACCAAAGCCCGCAAACTCTGAAAACATTCAGGAAGTAGTTAAAGCAAGAGTTCAGACCTGAACCTTGTGTTTTCCAATGCCTGCTCCTGGATCATACAGAAAGAGCTTATCCCAGCAACACACTTCTGCTTTTTATAACTAAATGTCATTAACATCTGAAAGTTTATTTTTTGTCTCAAAACTCCATTCTGACTTGAATACCAGAAGAAGTAATAATTCCTATTCAAGTCACACCAAACCCTTCTACTCACCTATACATTGAAAACAAAGCTTGTAAAAAAAAAAAAATTACACATTTTTTTCCAGGCTATAACTGAAGAGAAACATGTGACATCGATGGCTAGTCTGAGTAGATTTCAAAACAATTTCTAAAGAATTTCACTCAAAGAACCAGTAAATTAGAATTTTTTTAGCACTCTACAGGACTACGTAGCATAAAACATTTCTTAGGTGCTGAAGAACAAATAACAAAATTTCAAGTCTGGTTCTTGAATTCTTATTATTTTGAAATAAAACATTAATAAAACTGTTCTGCAAACATTAGTGAAAAGAATTTAACAAGTCAGCAAATAGCTTAAGAGCGTAATACTATCTGTTGTTCTTGACACAATTCTTATAGTTAAAACATATTAGGCAAGCACGATCTGCTTTTAAGCAGCTGTTGATTTGTCTCATAGTAAAGAGAATCAATATGAAACTGCTGAATTTACTTTCCCCTTTTATAGGTATTTCTGAAGTGTCCCTTATGTATGTGTACCATGAGATCTCTAAGCACAGAGAACAAATACGATTTGGTGCAACAGCTATCCTCAGAAATTAATTCCACCTTCTAGAAACAAAGTGAGAGGACAAATGACTACCATCTATCAGAAGATTCATAACTGTAGTATGAAAAATGGAAAATTAAAGCCATGCCCTTTTCTACTAACAGAATGCAAGATGGTACAGGGACATAGGACATACTTGATCTATCCAAATGCACTTCAATGCCTTGTGGCAGAATTTTAGAATCACAGTATCAATCTTTCAACTGTAACGCCAACGGAAATTTGAAGCACATTAAAAAAGCTGTGTAACAGATGATCTCCTATTGATGTACTAATTGAAAGAAGAAGAGCAGCAGCTTACCTTACAGGAATGGCTTTAGGCACAGCATTAACATTATTTGGTTGATATTTAGGCTTGTCAACCTGTACAGCATAGGTATCCATTCCACTCTCAAACTCTGGAGGCTGCGATGAGCTGTGTGCTTTCAAAATTGGCTGAGGAGAATTTGAAGATTTTGATGGCAACTCTGGTTTATGCTGAGCTTCATTTGGCAAGAGATTATGGTTGAATTTAGGGCTTTCAAACTTGCGCTCGAAGGGCCTTGCAGCACTAGTGTAAGGTTTTGTTGTAAAACGGTTGTAAGAAGGAGTGACTGTTTTCTGAATCTGTTCAGTTCCATTAACGGGGCCTTTGTCAGGGAAGCTTTTCTGAGGATAAAAAGTGGACTGTACAGTGTCCTCTCTAGAGGATCTGAAAATTGATGACTTATTCTGAGGTGGAGGAGGGTCAGACACAGAGTTAACTGCAATGCAAATAAAAATGCCAGAACTTGTCAGTAAATTTTTAGTCACGTACACTCTGGTATAAGAACATACTTTAGTCAATCCTTAATCTACTATGTAAAATATATACAGGTTCAGTTTAGCTCTCTTAGATCACTGTCCTTCTGTGTACGCTCATGCAAGTTACTAACATTTCATTAAACAGACATACTGGAGACAATGGTATATGACCTTTCAATAAAAAGGTTAGACTAGTTTACATCATGATCAAAAAAACCAGAAAGCCAGCACTGAAGTACCACTGTGCACTTGAACACATCATAAAACTCAGCTGAAGTGAGCAATCCTCTCAATGTCAAAGTGAAAACGACTTTTTCTTCAGTTTTTAGAAGCCTACAACTATTACTCATGTCTAAAGAATTCTGGTCCAAAGAACAGAAAGGTATACTTTTCAAGTACTGAAAGTTTTACTATATCTTTGCTGAGTCAGCCGAGACACTTACAGGTATTACCAATATCTGGAAGCTACGGTTTCAGACAGAATCACGAAGTAATTTCATAAAGCTCAATATCACTACAGAAAAAAAACTATCTTCAATAATAATTATTCCAAGTCTCAGTTAGAGAACATAGCTACCAGTGTAGACATGCTAAAGCAACCCCACAAGCACTTGACAAGCAATAGCTGTTACCACAAAGACAGGTCAGCTTTCCAACTGCTCACCTTCAGAAAGTGCAGGCTTGTGATGTGCTGGGAGAGACAGGACAGGACTATTAATTGACTGTGGCTGTGTGTACTGGACTGAAGGAGCAGGAGGAGGAGTTGTAACTTGAGGGATTGGTTCATAGCGTTTTTCACCAACAGGCCTATCCATTGATTCGGCATCAGTTGGTTTCCCCCTGTTGAAATAAAATTAAAAAACAAACATTTGATTGTTTGGTTTCCTTGTGGCTTCTGCATTCACTGCTATTTTTTTTCTTCTATAATCATCTGATTTCCATCTCTTCCTATAAACATTAAAACATTATTTTCTGGAATATCCTGTCTCAATTATAAAAACATTTATTGATAAGCACAAGAGAGTAAGACGACATCGACCTTTAGAAGATTAGTAACACAAACCAAGGCAAACAAAAGGCAGATGACATTTCAGGTGTATTTGCACAATTGTCTACAAGATCTTAATTTTTCAACTTCATGTAGAGTAATTTAAAAAGTTTTCTCCAATTTAATGAGTCTTCAAAATAAAAATATAAATCCACTTCTTTCTGGGGTGGGTAGGTAGCTTTGGAAAAGTATAATTAGCCAACAGGACAATGATTTCTAGTACAACTTTTCTAAATACACCTAGTATTTGAACAATGCCATCTTAATTAGAAATGTAATCAGCTTAAGCTTCACTAGCTTTATGTGCATAGTGTAGATAACATTAAAATCTCATTTTCAAAAAAGTTTTCTTATACTAGAAATATTTATCCACAAGTTTATTTCAGGAATTTATTGATTTCACAAATACCTGTAAATTTGGACTGCAATATCTTTATTGCACTTACTTTCAGAATTTGTGTGTTTAAAATTTTAAGTGCACATAATGCCTGTGATGAAATGTAACAGTGAGAGGACACCTGAAAACATCCTCACATCAACAAGTCTTACCACTTGATGTTCCTTTTCAAGTAGTCATAGCTAGTGTAAGAGCCAAGAAATCTAGGTGATGGCAAAGCAAACAGCAATAGAAGAATGAAAGAAAACAGTCATTCTATCTTGAGCATATTATTTCTTCACACTCTATGTTAGTCCTAGCAGCTGTCATACAATAAGGTTGTTGAAACAAAGAGACACTATTCGGAGACACATTTCTGATCAGACCTGTACCATATGCATAGGTACCACAATCACATACTGTATGTAATATGAGATTTGGTCTGTAAATTACGAGGTAGTCAAGATCTCACATTGGCAGATATTGAAAATAAGAATGAGATTACACAAAGCCATTTACTACAATCTGTATAAACCACGTTATTCAATACATTGTTAAAATATGAGATTTATATTCTGTTAATTTCTTTCAATCTCTCACAGTCCAATTTGCAACAGCTTCTTCAGTCACAACATTCACAGAATGATGATGGTTTTGTATTGTCCTGCAGATCATGTACTGAAGGTACATTCACAGCAAGTGTTTCTATAGCACTATCAGCTCTCCCAACAGCAACACCATAAAATGCTTCTGATTGTGTTCAGCAATACCTTAAAGGACACCTCTGAACAACTGTTTAAGAATACTAGAACACGTAAGTAAACCATAAGTGTACTGATGACTTCCCTTGATTTTTAACACTTACCTTGCTTATACATTGCAGGAAAATACATTTTACGTGAGGACAACTTTCCCCTCGTTCCTTCAATTTCTATATGCTCATAAATATGTAACAGGCAATAATTTTAGACACCAACCATCCTACTGCTTCAGAGGACAATGTTATAAAACTACGAAAAGTGCTGATCAACTTCTGAAAGTGTGCTTAATGACCACACGAATGTGATGATCAGTGAGCTAAACAGCATTTGTATGAATATATTTCTAAAATCAGTGTTGCAAAAAAGAGATCATTTTAGATCTACTGTAAAGCTGCCATTTCTACTGATTTTATTCCAAGTCATTCATCCAACAAGACAAGTTGCTCACTCACTGTTGTCTTTATGCCAGGCGGGCAGTAGCTGCTCTCTCAGGAAACTGCCCACCTGAAAACATCCTCAAATCTTCCCAGAGAGAGACAGGAACAAGGGGAGGGCAGCCATGCTAAAGCCCACGGGAAAAAACCCAACACACTCCCCACCTCACCAGAACTGCTTGCCAGCTTTCTGGGGAATAAAAAAAATGTGGAAGGGTAGTACATTTTGATGAAGGGGAAAGAGCAGAAAGCTGTGACAACACAAACACGACAAGTACAAATTTGTGTATAATATGAAGTGCATTCTTCTGTCACAGGCTCCTGACCAGGGGCAGAGACAGTCTTATCCCCACTGCTCAGAACCTGTACACAGCCAAAGTGATCCACAACACAATGCTCACTTACCACTTGTGAGTGGATAAATAAAGTTCCCCTAATTATTGATAGGCTGTCTTCTAAGCTGTTTCCCACTTCATCTTCATTATAAAACTGCTACTTTAATTTGAAAGGAAGCAGAAATTAACCACTAGAATGAACCAGTGGGCAACAGGCTATTGTACGTTGCCTGTGAGTACAACAGTAACTGCATTGCTGATCTTCAATAAGCTCCAACTCTAACAGATGCTCAAGAGTCTGGATGCTGTTGGGTAAATTACCTCATTCTGCAGCGTGTCAAGCCAAAGCAGGAACTACACTGAACCAAACAGGAACAAATCCACTACTCTTAGTCACAGGGATATTTGCCTCAAATTGCTTCAACTAGATCTGCTGAAACATGTCCATTCACAGGTTCTACTATTTTCTCACATCAAAAGAAAAGCTATCTTATTCTACAGTTCCTGACAATTGTAACATGCAGATATGGCATCACTCCTACAAAGCAGCTTTAGCAACAGCAGAAGTTCCCTAATTTATGCAAATAACCCACCAACAAATTAAAAGAGTAAAAAAATCTGTAATGGGAAAAATACATACTGTCACCATACACAATCAGTGGCAAAGAACTTTCCATAATTTAAGGTTTCACATTAATATTTAAACACAAAAAAGTTGTAGTTATTGCTCATGAATAAATAAAATTTGTCCTCTGTACCCAAAATACATTATACAGATTATTCAGGAGCAAGAGACTGCATAATCAACAGTTCCTGCATAATCCAAATTTAGTCCTGTTTATTTTTAGACGAGTTTATTCACAGAATAACAATTAACATAGAAATTCAGTGGGGAAAAAAAAAGATCAATAATGCGCAAGTAATAGGGTACAGTGTGAAAGCTGGTGAGAGAAGAGTCCTAAATATGAATGCTTTCTCAAGACAGCAGTTGGTTTGTGTTTCCACACAAGGACATCGCAGTATACTAGAGTCAGTACTGTCCAACTGAGCAGTGCTCTTATCTCTTTCCACTTGCATTAATATTTTAGTATTTGTGCATTTGCACAGGACTGCCCTGGGTAAATTTTCTTTCCCTTGTCTGTCCCTTCCCATCAAGGGTTACATTCTTTCAAAAAGCAAAACCATAACATGTCTGTCCCCAGGATATATGAAATTGTCAGGCTCAAGAACAGTATTATCTTACTCCTTTGTGGCAGTAAGATGTCACCTTCCATTCATACAAGCCCTGAAGTTATACCCAAACTCACAATCAAAAGAAAATCAGAACTGAGCAGCCAAAGAATGGAAGTGTCACAGCAGACAGAAGTGGAAGGTAGAAGTATGGAACAATCTCTCTCAACCATTAGCTGTTCTGCAGCAAAAATTCAATAGTTGTGTACTTCTCTCATGCTTTTCAGCGTGTGTGACAACACTGCAGAATAACAAATGCACAATGAAAGCTTACAACACTCTCCATATCTGAAGAATTTCACAATCCTCACAATTACCTGATGAAAGCTCACAACACTTCTCCCAAAGCATGACTTGCATTTACAGTGGCAACACAGTCAATGCCTACAGACCAAAATGGATCATCTATGGGTAACACTGGGTTTTGTATGTGAGAGCAGAATGTTCCAAATTACTGCAATGAGGCCAGTCAAGACAGTTTTCTTAGGTCTGTGACTATGATGCCCAGAAAGCAGGACAGCTATACCCTCATCTTTCCATCAGAAGACACTGGGCAAGTGAAAAGGAAGGATAAGGAACATCCTTGACTAAGAATCAGAACTGGTTAAAAATTACTATATACTATTCCTTCCTTAGCATATAAAAGAGCAAAATAAGAAATGTAGACTTAATTAGAAATAAAAGTGAGACCTTTAAAACCTATCAAGCTTTTAGAAATATTCCAGTGTTCTCGGTTCACAAAGACAGACAGTAGATGATCAGAGACAATGTTCAAACAAATAAGAACAGGATTCCCAAGTCCTAGCTCAAATCCTTCAAGCACTGGAATACAGCGTATCAAGTACATGAAAGACACCTTGCACATACACTAGATATTATAAAACTTTGGCTAATTTATTATCATTTACATTAAGGCTTGTCAGATTTTCAGCTTCACCTGAATAGTCCATGTTTCGAGCAGGAATACAACAAAAGCCTTCAAAAATGCCCAATTTTCAGGCTGCATGCAGCAGGCCAAGATAGCTTTTCACAGTAGCAGCTAAAAAACCTTGTTACAGTTTGAATCAAAACAAATTTAGTTAACTGTGGAGAGTATTCACAAAGTTCATGTAAGTATCCTCCAAAATAGCCAGCTCTTTACCTGAGCTAAATCTGTTCATGAGCTTTCACACACTCTGTATCAAAATGTTCCAAATCAAGGAAGCAAAACAATACAAGAAACAGATGTTTCCATCAACACATTAAATTCTGGCCTCAGCAATATCCCCTAAAGGCTCATTTTCCTAATGTCAAACGTGGCTAACATGTACAATCCTGTCTGCAGGAAAAATGCATACAGAACTTCAATAAATCAAAACCTTTGCTATGAAAGATGTTTAAGCACTACATATTAGACTAAGGAAATACTTTGTTACATTCTGTTTATGATCATTAACAGAACACAATCAATGATCTGGATGAGGGGATTGACTGCACCCCCTCACTAAGTTTGCAGATGACTCCAAATTAAGTGAGAGTGTTGATCTGCTGGAGGGCAGGAAGGCTCTGCAGAGGGATCTAGACAGGCTGGATCCATGGGCTGGGGCCAATTATGTGAGGTTCAACAAGGCCAAATGCCAGGTCCTGCCCCTGGGGCACAACAACCCCCTGCAGCTCCAGGCTGGGGGCAGAGTGGCTGGAAAAGGCCCCAGGAGTGCTGGTCAACAGCAGCTGAACATAAGCCCAGGTGGGCAAGAAGGCCAAAAGGCACCTGGCTTGTGTCAGCAGGACCAGGGCTGTAATCACTGCATTTCCCCCTGCACTGGGCACGGGTGAGGAATCTCAACACTTGTGCTCAGTTTTGGGGCCCTCACAACAAGAAAGACATTGAGGTCCTGGAGCATGTCCAAAGAAGGGCAATGGAGATGGGGAAAAGTCTGGAGCACAAGTCTGATCAGAAGTGGCTGAAGGAGTTGGGGTTGTTTAGCCTGGAGAAGAGGGGGGTCAGGGGAGACCTTGTCACTCTCTACAACCACCTGAAAGGAAGTCTAGTCATGTAGGGGTTGGTCTCATCTCCCAGGCAACAAGCCATAGGACAAGAGGAAGGGGCCTCAAGTTGTGCCAGAGGAGGTTTAGGTTGGATATTAGGAAATATGTCTTCACTGAAAGGGTTATCAGACATGGGAACAGGCTGCTCAGGGAAGTGGTGAAATCACTAACACCCTGGAGATGAAAAGACATGTAGATGTGGTTCTTGGGGGCATGGTTTAAGTGGTGAACCTGGCAGTGCTGGGTTAATGGTTGGACTTAGTGGTCTTTTCCAACATAAACAATTCTGTGATTGTATGGTAGTAAGTGGCAAGCAAAAATAACACCCTGAAGGTCCTGAAACCTACAAAAATTATTCATTTACCAAAACAAAATTATGCAGTTATGTATTTTCAAACTAAAGCTACATCTAAACAGAGAAACTGAGTTCATGAACGCAAAATTTCAATTCAGTACCACAAATCCCTGGAATTCCATTGACACGGGCAGGATTTCTGTTGTAGTCCTATACGTCTCCCTACTTTTTCAAATCAAAAAAAAAAAAAAAAAAAAACAAAACACAACCCAAACTTACTTAGAGTAATTGCTGAAATTCAGCTGATTCTGTGAGTGTATTGGTTTAGTGGGCTCAGGATGATGGCTGGCAGGAACCTGCGCAGATGGCTTATTCTCAAAACTCCTGCGATCGAAGTACGAGAGCTGCTTTCGATAATACTCCTCATCTTCCTCAGGATCATAATGATTTGAACGCACAATATCTTCAGGTGGCTTCACTTGAGGTCTCTGTGGTTCTGGGGCCCTAACCAAGAATAACAGTATACAGTTGCCTTGCCCAGTTGAACAAGCATAATTTCACCTGAATTACAGTTCTATTTTATAATCTAGTTAGTAATGAGCATGTCATTCTTATAATTGCGCACCTTGCCTTTTTTACCTATATTATATTAAAATTAGACAGCTGTGACATACCATAAGGAAAGAAAATCCTTATTTCCCTTTGACCTTACCTTTTCCCTTTTGTTTTACTTTCTAATTATCCCAAATATACATAGAAAAAAGTAACATGGAGATACTTAACATGCTTCTTCCCCCAAAATGCTGAAAAAAATATCATGTCCTTTCCCCAGTTCCCAGCAATTATGCTCATGAGAACTGACTCGGTGCCTTGCTTTCTTGTTGACACAGAAATCATACTGATACACTCTGACTCCTCTCTGCAGTTTCCCAATTGAACCACTAAGATGTGGTTTTGAATATTCTAATCCCATAATGAAAACTAATTTTAATCAGTTATGTATCTACCTGTAAGTTGTTTTCTCGTGCTCATACTGACTTTGAGAAGTTGGTTTTGGACCACTCACACTTGTGAGTGCAGGCTTAGGTGCTAGTTCTGGAGGCTGTAAAGAGAAGCACAGCATATTCTCTTAGATTCAAACACTTAGAAAGATAAATCTCTTTATGATTAAGAAAACTAAGACTGCCTTTCTTTCCCCCTAAATACTAGCAAAAGATGAATTGGTAAGGTCCCCATCAATGTTTTCACAAAAGTGCTCCGGTTCTGCCTTTAAAACATACCAGTCAGGTTGCTAAGAGGCTATTTCATAAGCAGTACAGCTTTGTTTCCAAGACAGTATTTTACTTCTTGCAATAGAGTCTCATTAGCAAAAAAGAACAAATTAAAAACCTTAAATTACTTACCTTGACAGTTGATGTATCACTGGGGTCCTTCATTTTTTCCAAAGATGGGGATCTTCTCCTCTCAAATATCTTAACCCTACTTCGCACAGACTGTGGTTTCATGGCTGGATCTTCTTCTTCCTCTGCTAGAGATGGTGGTGTAGGCAGTGGTTTACTGTTAGAAGGCAAAACTTCTGGTTTGGTTTGTGATGAAGGGGGAGGAGGAAGAGAAACACCTGAAGTGCTATGAGAAGGCTCATATTGTCCAGCTTTAGCGTTGTAAGCTTGAGGAGGACCTTGTTCATAGCCCCTTATATGCGGCTCAAAATACTGCTTCGGTTCCGGAGACCGAGATATGGCTGACTGGTATGGCTGAGCCTCTTGTTTGTATCTACCATGCATGTCATATCCCACAGTGTGCTGATCTTCGTATCGCACTGGTGGTAAGCTGAAGTTTTTGGGTGCATGCTCATAGCGAGGTCTGCCATCATAGCTCATCGCAGGAGGTTCCTCAAAACGAGGTTGTGCTGGGTAATAGCTGCGGTCTGTGCTCTCTTCTATATTTTGTCTGGAATCAAAATCCCGAGGAGGCTGGTTTTCATAAGCTGTTCTCGTTTGGTTATAGGGCTGTTTTTCCTCATAATATGCCCAGTGTTCCTCATAGGGAGGCACACGGTCATCATAATGTAGGCGAGGGTCATAACCACGAGAAAACTGATCTACATAGTTTGTAGAGTCATACCTGTATGTTGACTGTTCATAGTCCCTACTCGGTTGTTTTTCTGCATACTGAGCCTGGGATTCATAGAGCAGATTTGGGTCTCTTTCCTGTCTCTGTACTGGGTGATTAATTGCTGGCTGTTTTAAGACATAGCTTTGTCTGGATGCTTCTTCATTAACATATGGATCCTTTCGGTATACCTGTTAAAGAGAGACATACTTCTCAGTTAAAATTAAGAGTAACTGCAGCTGCATCTGAAATGTAGTATTTTAAACAAATCAAAGTTTTAAACATTGGCTTTAATTTAGTTAAAAAGCAGAATAATTTGATGCAGTTGTTTGCAACCACAGGAAGCTGAACTTGGTGATTCAAGTGATCCCTTTTAGTCCTATTTTTAAGCAAAAACAGTAGATTAAAAGGGAAAGGCAAAGGTAATAGCCATATCTTTGGGATTTTTTGTTTGGGGGGGCACACACTTTTTTGCAGGATGTGGAAAAAGTGGAAGTCGAATATGTAAATAGATTAAGATAGTTCTAGCATTGCTGAGGAAGTAAATAGAAGTCACCCAACAAACTTGACTTAACTTCATGATCAACAATTGGCTTAATTTTAAGTATACAAAAAACTAGTGAAATTTAAAGGAAACAGGATTTTTCTCAAGGCTTCATTAACAGCAGAACATTGTCATGCTAAGAAAGTCACAGGTCAAATAAAATCAAAATACAGAATGGAGCCTTGTTTTAAAGTCATCTTTTTGAGAAGTGAAAAGGATAGTTTGAAGCCATGCACACAGAACATTAGATGATGCTTAGCAATTCAGATGCACTGTTTTTGGTAACCTGCATGAACTCTTAAAGGTAAAAAATTAGAAGGAATTCTTCAAATAAGGGCAAAACAAAGATCATGTGCGAGCTTGATGTGCAGCAGGAAATCAGCGCAACAATGTGGCACAGGTACCTTTGCTGGGTCTATGTGCGGCGATAAGGATGATGGCTCTTGATCTCTTAGTACTATATGAGCTCCCTCAGTACTCGGTGTTCTTAAGGGGCCCGCTTGTGGTTGGTAAGAGTTGTAAGGAGCAGCAGTAGGCTCCTCCAGTCTGACATTAGTTAGATTTACATTAGCATTTACTGCAGAGGTTGATGAGGTTGCAGGGTTTGATTCAGGCGACGGGGAAAGGTAAGGGACTGCAGGTGAGGCTTCTGCTTTCTGTGAAGTGTTTAAAATATTTTAAATATACTGCTATTGAATCAATGCATGACTTTTTGATTTATATTAAAATAATCTAAGTGATGCTTTGACTGATGCAGCTAAATGTAGAATGAAATGTACTGAAAGTATCAGGCACTAGCACTTCCAGAAATTCATTAGGTTAAGGATTAAAAAAGCAAAACATTCAACCCCCGCCTGTCAGAATAAGTCACAAAAACAGTCAGGGCAATCTGATTCTCTAATTCATTGTAACATATTGTTGCTGTTGACAGATTCTTGTATGCACTCACGACACTGATAAGCAGAATATAAATGGAGATTTCTTGATCAAGAGAACTTGCAACCTGAAGTAAGCATATAATGGTCAGTATATAAAATAGCTTTCTTACCGGCTGAGAAGTAGTGGTTTTAAATCCTGAAGAATCTATTCTGAGATTTGGCTGTGGCTGAGCTTGAGATGCATAAGTAGGGTAAGTCTGAGTTTCATGATGCATTCCGGAAGAATCTTCTCTAACCGGTTCAGAAGAGCGTGTAATAGCAGATTCAGGAGGAGTCCCAACCTCATCATTCAGAGTTTCATCCAGTTCTTGATCAGTGTAAGCACCCCCTTCTGTGTCTGTGTCTTCATAATCAGACGTGTGTCTGCTGTCTGTGCTGTACATGGAATACTCACTGCCAGGAGCGGAGAGGTAAGAAAGGCGGTCATCGTGTAAATCAAGGTCATCACTTGTAGCACCATCTGCCTGTGTCAAAATTAGAGTACACATTTATTGAAATACTTTTTAAAGAATCCCCTTTTTCTTCTAATGTAAACATTGGAATTTTTTTGCAAATAATTAAAACTGAACAAATGGAACCCATCTATGTTGTAGTAGTCTGGTAGTGAAAAAGTTAAGTTATATTCCGAATCCGGCAGCACAGCAAAAGTATGAAGATAGAGCAGTTCTGAATATCACCGGGGAGGAGAAATCAGGGGAGGTTTCAATCACTGAAGATGTCAAACTTAAGCCTAAAAGCCTTTTTTTCTGCAGCCTAGCTCTTACAATCATTTTACTAAGGGGCCAGATGACTGTCAGTGTAAGGGAGGGGACAGTGCATGGTGTCCACAAATATCAAAGTGTTTGGAAAGATACAGAGCTGCACTTAAGAGGTATATTATGATATCAGAATCATTACTTTGAAAGTAGATATAAGGAGGTGAAAGGAGCTAAAATCTAATTAAGAAACACATAGCAATAGCCAGTTCATCTTTTGCTACAAGTAAGCAAACAGTTGGCATTTCACTCGATAATAATTCAAGAGGATGGATCTAATGTGCACAGGTTAACATGCAGCTTGAGAAGGTAAGTGGAGTTTTTGTGGGAAACATAGAATACCAACTTGTGATTTTGCACCTGTGTTCTCACAACTGAGAGAACACAGTTCTCAGAATAGTCAAAGAACATGAATGCCATTTGCTTTTCTGTTAGTGAAAAAAATCATTTATCATCAGGCAATCCTAACCCCATGCACACAGGCAGCAAGATACCCAGAATTTCTTTGATAAAAAACCCCCCAATGCCCCCGAAGTGTTCAAAGCATTATATATCCTCCAGTTAACAGCAGCAATGAGCAAATGCTCCCTTCCTACACTGCTACATGCATAAGGACAACTGCATAGCTCTCCTTAATAGAATAACTGCTCTAATGTAGTGACAAAATCAGCTTGGAGCACAGCCACGAGGCATTACTGCTTCAGACCTTCAAATGATAGTTAACATGAGGATGGAAAGAAGAAAAATACACTTCATTCCACAACCATCAGCCACCAGTTACAATGAAAAAAGCAAAAAAACCTCTCACAAATAAAGTTTTGCCATTTCTCTCTAAACATATAATTTCTTACCTTTCCTTCTGAAACCCACACTAGTTGGTTCTGTTGCTGCTGAATTGCTTCCTTGAGAGCTCCATACCATCCTTCATTCATTGAATTCAAGTTAATGGTAGCTAGAAGTACAGTAGATTAGTTTGACTTATGATTTCTGCAGAACTATGAGAAGGATCTGCACCATGACTAATAAAAGCAATATAAACTGGTAGGTTAAAACTACGAGATTTAAATAGTAATGTAAATATTAGTATCCAAAGCAATCTTAAGGCATGATGTGGTTTGGGGCACTTTATCCCACAGGAAATACTGAGTTAACAGCAGCTCAGAGTAAAGCAAGGCTTCAATTTAGCCAGGTTAAAAAGAAAGTTCCATCATTTTCCTTTTTTTCGAATTTTCATTTTGGCTGATCATCCTACAAAGCCACCAATCTATTACAAGTATCATTTTGAGTTTTCAGATTGCTTTACATTCGTGCAGTCATGTGCAAATGATGCACACACCAATTAACTACTGGTTATTGAATGGGAAAGTCTGAACAAGTCAATCACTGCTTGAATTAGTCCATTTGAAGAAAATTCTGGAGGAAGAAGCCTCTCTCCATCTTGCCTCCCTTTCCCTCTCAGAAGTGCTAATCCAGTATGTCTAATTACTTACTTGTGAAGAGGTGGTGATTATTTTTGCGGAGTTTGTGAGCTCTCTCATACAGCTTTCTGGCACTTTTTCGCGATTCTGGGCACAACCTCATTCTCATGGTCTTTACTCCCTGCTTAGAATCAGGATTTAGGAACACTACAATAGGATACCACTGGGCATAATTCAGCCGGTCCACTGCATTAGGAGTGACATCTAATAAAGCATGTTTGTCCTGTTGTGATAAAAAGGACAGAGGCGAGGAAGTGAATCATTTATATACTACATGCAATTTTTTCAAAATATACTCCACAAATTTATTTTGTATTACCTTTACAGAATTCATTGGTTCACAGTATTGATTTAAATCCTTTTCCTATTTGAATATCAGAAGAAACCAAATCAATTCCAACACCAGCCTATGTTGGCATATACTTTTTGAACTGTAGGACTGATTGCATAACTCTAATATTTTAATATTTAACTCCGTTTTAAAAAAATCTCAAAGCAACCAGGCACTGAACTAAAAGTAAGTAGTGTCTTATTAGTATTCTGTGAATAAAAAAAGAGCAAAGATTGAAATATAAGACCTAGTCTCATTACACACCTCCATCCTCCTTTAAAAAAAAAAAAAAGTCATTCTGAATGCAAAACTTGGCCAGCTTTCATTCAGTGCAATCAAGCACACAGCATGAAGTATACCCACTTTGCTGGTACAATAGCCTTTTTCTCCCCTCCTTCACTTAAGCACCTGAAAGGGTTCCAGTTTGTTTTTAAGTAAGGAAATAAAAAGGCGAGCATCTTATCGTGAACTAATCTTAAAAGTTTTAAGCATCTTAAGGAAGGGAAATAGAAAAACCCTTTCCCTTAGTCCTTGTACAAAAAAAAGATGTCAAGTAATCAATCTGTACATTGGGGTGGGGGGAAAACTAATAACTCTATAAATAAAGTAACAATTTCTAGCTGTTATGTCACACCATGGCTTTAAGTGAAAGAGAAAACAGCTTAAAACAGCCTTAATGGAGAGAGGACAACACTCTCTGGAACAAAGCCTAGAAGTCATCTAGGCTGCCGTTATTAATATGGAGAAAGTGATGGTTTGTTTTATTAACCAATAGAAAGATGAGAAAGTTAATGTTAAAGCAAACACAGTTATTATTCTACATCTAAAACAGGTAACATTTTACTTCATTATACCAGTTTTACTCTTCTGGTGTTAAAGGTAGAGTGACAATAAAAGACTTACTCTATCGATTATCTGTTTTATAGTGTGAAGACGAATAATGCCAGAACTACGTTGATCAGTACCAGCATCTCTTGGTTCACTTTCTAGTAAAGAGGACACAGTTAAAATCTATTGTACGTTTACAACATATTCTACATTCCCTCATTAAGGTAAAACAAACCTTTTCATAGCTTAAATATGATAATATTTTCATGATAATACATGAAAAACTACTCATTAAAAAATCACATTTTGGCCATTAAAAAAAATCACATTTTACAAAAGCACTTAGAAATAGGATAAGGTACAGAAATAAAATGAAATTTGAGAAAGCTATAAATAGAACTAATACTACTTTTATCTTCAGAGAATTATCAGCAACCATACAGTGGATTACATTTACTCTGTTCCTTTATATTGTAAATGTCTTGTTAAACATGTTAACTAAAGTAATAACGCAAAAAAAATTTAGCCAAAGAAAGCTGACTATTTCCGAATTGTAGAAAAACTTGATCTCACACTTACTTGCAATTTGAAAGATATCTGGTTCTTCTCTAGCAAGCTTCTCCCGTGCAACATCAGCAATTGGACCAAAAATGGTTACAGGTCTGAGAAACCCAGCTGGAATCAAAGGCAAAAGAAAAGTCAAGATATACTGATTGCTTAAAACAATGTAAGATACTCTTAAACACACTGGTTATTGTAAGTCAAACCACACAGACCTGTACTGTGCAACAGTAAGAGTAAAACCATACCTTCCCGAAGAACAACTCTTTCATAGGCAGGAAACTTCGTCTGAACAGGCTGGGCAGAAAGATCTTCTCTGCTTTTCCGGAGATTTCTTTTTGAGCTTCGCAAACCTCGGAATCTCCAAAAATCTGCTCGATCTCCTCCTGCTGTCTTTGGAAGTGTGTACTGTACACTGGCTAGTTGTTCCGCTCTAATATGACAAGAAATCCCAGTTAGCAAGGAAGTCAGGTTCTAAAGTAATGCTTGACTAGCAAGCTTACACCTTAAACCCCCCCCCCACCAAACCACCAGCTGAATCAAGCTTTTGTTGTTTCTGTATTAGGAAGTACAAGACAACTACTGAGTTTGATATCACATTTCTAAAACTCCTTGTCTCTTGTATTGAAAAGAAAGTTTATAGACTGTGCAGAGTCAGAAGCAAATCCAGAGATGAGATATTTTACTTCCATTTCTTTTAACTTTTGACCCTTTTCCTGACAACCAGTTCTATAAACTCATGTCCTCCAGACAAGTCCAATCATTCATTATAGAGATGCAGAACTTAAAATTGTAGCTTTAAATCAGCAATTGCAGTATTTTAAGATCGTACCTGTTTTTGTTAGGTATGATACCTCTTTCCACTTCCTTATGGTTCTTGCCAATTCGAATTGCCAGCCACGACCCCAGTTTACCATTGTACAGAGTGTCCACCACTCGGAACACTTCACCTTTATTGAAACTTAGTCCATAAGGAGATTCCTTCTCGTATTCAAAATGGGTTCTGATATAGAAAGAATCCCCTACATCAGATTCAACAATGCGACGATAAACTGAAAAACGAAAAAGAAATCCCCAAATATCAAGTGTTACTTAAGTTCAAGTCATGTCCTAATGGTCACAAGAATTACCCAAAGCAATGCCTCACCTTAGTTCTCCTTGTTGTAAATATACAATATTACTTCAAGAAGCCTTAATATCTCAGAGCTGCTCTATTTTAAGCAGCACAACTATTTACAGAAAACTCTACTAACATAAATTCAACTTTCATAGTCAAAAATTTGATGCAAGTGCAAGCTTAATTCAGTTTCCCTGGAAGGAATCAGTCTTATGAGGAAATAAGTTTGTATGTGCACACACATCAGTGTAATCACTCATTTTCAAGGGCATAACTACAACAGACTCTTCTGCTTCCACCAGGGTTTAATGCCGATACTTTTCTCAGATGTTAGGGGGTATTTCTGATGAATTATTTTTGAATTATTCTGATGAATTTCTTTGTTTGGAATTTTGTTTGTTTGTTTGTTGGGGGGGGGGTTGCACTGTGATCATATCAGTCCATTTGCAGTAGTAACTGATTCCAAATATAAAAGAACTAGTCTACAGTGCCTTTTTCCTTCAAGTCAGCAGTCAGTCATCATTCACTAGACTTTTGAATCCTATTCCAAGTAGTTTTCTAGATTATTTCCAATATACAAATATTTACCATCTTTCTTCTTCTGTGCCAAAATCGTTACTTCTTCGCCTTTAGGAAGATCAAGCAAAAAAAGGACAGCTTCTTCTCTGATGATATTTGTGAAGTCTACATTATTTACCTGGTATCAATGAAGTAATCAGTTTGATTCAGCATACGACATTATTACAGAGACTTAACTGTACAACAGGAAATCTGAATCAATCTCTACAATTTTTTTCTTACTCAATTGCATACATACACACCAAGTACGTGTATCTCAAGGTGCCTCTTGTAGCTCTAAATAGTCTAAATAGTCCCACTTTATTTCTCAATAAAAGCAGAGCTTCTGGGATACTGGGTAGTTGTTCATTTTATACTCAATAATATGGAGCACCTATAAACATCAGTAGCCACAGAGCCCTCTGACAATTCAGTCATCCAGCAGTTAATGAAATCAAACAATTTTACCAACTGAATTAGCCTATAAATTTTGATGTAAAAAACTTACTAACCTTCCTAACAACAGCAGAGTAAGAAGAGATTTTGCTGCTATTAAGTCATCTAATAAGTACATGCAGAAAAAAACCCGTCTGAACTACAAAGGCAACATATTCAATCCTACAGAAAGAAGCCTACTTTGGTACAACAAAACACTTGTACTGTTACCGGTTTTGACATACCCTGAGAATCTGATCCCCTTCCTCTAATCCTTCTTTCGCTGCAGGGCTGTCTTCCAGAACACCAGCTACAAATATGCCAACATCATTGCCACCTGCCAGTCGCAAGCCCACACTATCTCCTTTTCTGAATTTTACCAGTTTCATGCTTGGCCTAGGGATTTAGAAAATATTCCACTTAGAGGTCTAATAGCATAACATATTCTGGTAAATTTGAAACTGAACAGATGCAAAGGAATAATCTGCCCATTAGTCAATTAGTGGGTATTAAGCTATGCATACCATTAACTGCTTATCAACTGCAGCATTACAACACTCATTAGTAGCATTTCAAAAACACCCACCTCTATTTACTAGTTTAGGGGGGTTTGTTTGTCTTACATTCATAGAGTGATTTAAGTGAGACACTGACACTCTCTTCCAAAAATGTTCTTCCTCTTAAAGAGCTGTGCTGGTGAACAGATCTATTTTGGCTCTGAAGAGATTAACATGAATTTGAGATGAAACTGAACTAGTATCTATTCTCATGTGCACTAATGTCCATAAAGGAGATCCCAGTTGAAGTAGACTCATTTCCATGTCAGGAGACTGCACGTTTCTGCAGTGACCTTTACTCACTTCTTTTCAATTATTATGAAAGGTGAAGTATACGTCTCTGGAGACGGGGACAGGGAAGAAGGGGTGAGGGTGCTCAGGGAGAGACAAAAACTGCAAATTCTTTTCACCTGTTGATAATTCTAACAGCTCATTTCCATAGAAATTACTATCCTTTAAAATGGTATATTACACAATGTAAGTGCCAACAAGGCTCAGGAATAAATCTAAAGTCTTCATCTTAATATTTCTGAACAGAAGTGTCAGGACAGCATGTTAGACTTGACACCAGACTATGTATACAGGTTATTCATCACTTCGGATATAAGTTTGGTTTGCTCAAGGACCAGGAAGTTTGAATAGTTTATTTAGAGTTACATTACCGAAGCATTCCATCTTCATGGGTTGAGTTGGGTAAAGGACCATCAGATGGACTGACTGGTAAATCCACATCTGGCTGACCTCCTTGTGCATACACTGGCTTTGGTTCTATTAAAATATCAAAAGATTTCCAATGTCATTTAAAGATCAGAAAAATGAACTTAGTTCATGACTTCTTCAGCAGCCTTCCTCTATCCTGCCTAGATCCAAAAAAAGTGAAATTCTAGAAATTTACAACAACAGAAGACACTCTTAATCATGCCATTCAAAGCAGCGTGATTACTGGCCTAATTTTTTTTTTCATAGCCAGTCTTCGCGAACGAAGATCTGGGAAAGGTCTTTTTTTTTTTTTACCTTTCAAGCCTGCGCAATGGATTTTTTAGGTGAGACACAGCCTGCGCTGAACTGAGCCCACC
>JAWWLV010000018.1:15561790-15596242 GCA_035041135.1 Platyrinchus mystaceus | reverse complement strand
GGCCTTAGGGGCTGACGAGCTCCATCTGCCCGGGGGACCCTGAAGCAGGATCGGGAATCGAACCTGCGACCTCGGCGGTGAGAGCGCAGCATCTTAACCGCTAGATCACCAGGGGTCCCCACTGGCCTAATTATTACTTCACTAAAAGTACCTAATCTTCCTCTGTACTTCATCGAGTAGCCCGAAAATTGTAAAACTACAAGAACTAGAAGGCTTCCTGCTCCCAAGACAACTTTCAACTTCTGTTTCTAACCTCCATTTATCTGGCCTAACTTCTTTATTTTCCATTGGTTCTCTTCCTTGAAGAATTTAATTTTAGAAATGAAAGTACCACAAACACTCGAACTACAATGCCTTGAAGCTGACGTATTTCAGTGCTTACTTTGGTCCAGTTGGTGGTTCCTAAGGCTACGCACTTACTGTGGTTCTGCTGCAGAGATTCCCTGGAGTCCCTGTGAGGAAACTGCCCCTGCAGGCTTCCCTCAGTAGTGAGCACTAACAGGGACTCTTCTCTGCTACACGCTTGGTCACATTACAAGAATTTATATTTAAGGCTGATCTCTGCACATTTGAAAAATTTCATTTCAAACAAGTCTGGCTTCAAACGAGTCTAATACTTCTTATCTTACCAACAACCGTGCCATCTTCCTTTCAAATCACTGAACAGACTAGTCTGAAATTGGGAATTTCAGGCAACAATTGGGTAAGAATGCCTTTTTCTAAACATTATTTTGGTCCTTACCATACCATAATGAAGCATTTACCTTTAAGTCTTTCATGACCCTTTCTTAGACTAAGCCTCTGATGATTCCTCTGAACAAATACTCTCCCTTTACCCTTCTTTGACACAATCAACTATGACAGTCATCTTGCCCTAGCCCTTAGTCTAAGCAGCAAACCATCACAGATTCTGCCAACAACCTTTCTAACATTTTCATTGCAGTCTTTGAAAGACCCTAATTTCCCTAGAACTTTCTGTAAGGTGGTTAATTAAATATTATCTTTATGTACTGGCCCTAGAACTCCTCCTACCCAAACTAAGTACTTCCATGTACATTCTGTTCATTTGAGAATAGAACATTTCTCCTTCCCCATCAACCTACAAAATCCCCACAGTACTTATTACGTCCTTGCTGATCCATCAAACCAATTATTAGTACATTACTTTGGATTAAGAACCCTCTTAAGGCTCTCCTGTTCTGTCTGGATTTGTATTACACCAATTATTAATCTTTGGTATCTTACAGAAACACAGAATTCATCTTTCTAATCTCACTACCACATCCTTTTTCTCTCTTGGCCAATAGAAACTTACTTCATTTACACATCTTCATAACACCACTGTAAAATGTCACCTCCTATAACAATTTTTTAGCAATGGCTGCTGTATCAGAAAATGTGTTCTTATTTTTAAGAACTTTGTCTATCAACATCATAACTCTTTCGGTTCTTCACTAATATACTGAACACTACATGCAGAAGTGTCACTGCTTATCCCTTAAGTCTTCAAATATTTTCAAGCTTGAATGTGCTTTTTCTCATCGTATCCAGCCTTTCAAAAACAGCTCCCTCTAAGCCATCTGCACATCTTCTTTTTCTCTACTTGTAATTTCACTGAAGTGCCTCATTCCTTAAACAAAAATCTTGCAAGTCAGCCTGCCTGGAACAGTGTCCTGTCACTGTTATCATCTTAAGTTTTTTTTTTGTTACACCATCTGGCTTTTATTTGCTTCCATTTAGCTTATCCTTCCCTTTAGGGAAAAAGGAATGGGATTTTCTTCTGATTTTATTAGATGAACTGCCTTCCTGGTCCATGACTCTAGTTATGAAGTGTGACATGAACAAAGCACCTCGGAGTGTTTTGAGTTGTATCTTGGGAACAGGCTCAACTAATCCTTGTTATAAAGTCTGCTACAGTAACCCATAAGACGAAGTTTATTGCTAAATATTCAGAAATGACAGTTTTTAACCCTGCTTGAGAAACCAGAACAAAGCTTTTCACAAGCATCACCTATAACTACAACTCTAAACACTGAAATTTGACTGCTTTTCAATGGACAGGCTCCACAGCTTAGGTTTTCAGGACCACAACTTTTAAAATATAAATGAGATTATGGTTAAAAAGACTGTTTGTATTCAGAAATAAAAATAATTAGGACTTGTCCTAAGACTTTAGAAATCATTCCACAAATAAGCAACGGCATAAAACCTTTACTGGTCATCCTTTCTCAACAACATCATGATTAATATATTAAAATATTTTTACCTGGTAGTGGTGGAGTGTGTTTTTCAGTTCTGTCGACTGTCACTTCTTCCACAGTTTTAGAAGTATCATCTGCATTCTTTACAGGTGTAGAGACAGCTCCTGGTTTACTTACTCTCTCATCTTCTCTGCTTCGAAGACTATATTGGAAAAAAAATATTCCACTCTGCATACAGAACTGTTTCTATGATCTCAGTATACTAGGCCTAAAGAATAAATACTTTAATTCATAAAGTTGGGGGCAAAGAACTACCATTACTATTTAACAAAGTTTTGTTGTTAAACTATCACATTATTAAAAATCTTTATCATTTCTATATCCAAGTGTTTTGTCCCTAATTCCATGTTAGACTTCTCTAGATGTGGCTATTTAGAAAGCAGCAGCACATGGTGACACAAACTGTTCTCTGCTTCAAGAACGTAAGTGCTGTATATTGAAAACTATACAAGGAACTGAGAAGCAAGGGGAAGAAGGGAAGAAGCGCAATTACAATGATCTTTTTCTCACCCCTTCCTGGGGAAATCATGGATTTTTAGACTTAACTCTTAGGCTTTGCTGTGAACAAGCTAATTTATCTGCTCCTTTGTGTATCAGCTGCCCTGGAACACAAGTGCTGCTGGGATGGGTCTTGGCAGGGCTTTGCAAAGATAAAAAGTATAACACAAACACGTTCCTGACCTCTCAACTTTTCAGAGAGGACGAGGCTTTCAATCCATCTATTACAAGAAAAGAGTACTTCTCATACACTCAGTCATCCATGCATTTTAGTAAGAAGACAACTTGCTGCTCCTTATGCATTTCCTATATATGCTTATAGTGTAGAACAAAGGCATTTAAGACATGTTGAAATAGGAAAATAAAAAAGTGTCTCTTGCTCTTTAAATGATGAAACCAACAAAAGTTCCAAAGAACACAATTGCTATTCCTTGAGCTCAAAAGATCAGGTATTCTTCTACAGTCGTATAGAGGTAGAGCTACCAACTATACCATAGCAAAACTGAACAGAACATGTCCTGCATGTTGAAATGTTAACCACTACACTGCTGTCTGCTGAACAGTAAAAAATTTAATAGGGTTGGAACAGATGTACGCTAATAATGAGTTAGAAAGTTTTCTTCCTGGGAGTTGGCAAATAGGCATGGATATAAAGAATATTTGAGAGAAGACAGACTCAAATTCCAGCTTTTATATAATATCAGATTTAATTGCCAGGAAGGGGAAAAAAGGTATTTCCTCAAAGATAACAATGGCTTGGTTAGCAGGTACAGGACCATCTGCTGTCAAAAAGGAGAGGACTGTGCTGAGGAAAAAAGGAGAATTCTGCATAACCAACAGCTAGATGGTGCTACTAGGCAATAATGAGCATAAAGCTCAAATGCATCAAAAAAACCATCATACAAAGCTAAGACTGGTTATCCCAACCAGAAATGATACTTCAACAGTGGGAAGTAAGACTTCAGAAAACAGATTCCAGCAAGTCTACTCATCCAAGATGTGCAAGAAAGAATAAAAGAAATTGCAAAAACTGAAATACAAGCAGAATGTGCTTTCCTGAAGCAATATGAAGTTTAAAATGTAAGGAACAAAGCTTAGCTATTCAGGCTACAGCTTCTCAGTGCATTCCTCTGCCACTTTTAAAACTGTGTGCCTGAAGGCAGCTAAACAAAACAGAATACAGAAAAATACTCCAATCACCACAACAATCTAGAAAAGCATCCCTTGCATTGTGAACACAGCAGCTTAATTTTAAAAATCCTTTATTTATGCCTTTATCCAGATAAACCCTCTTTTTTGGGCTTCTAGAGTTCATTAAAATGATGCTAAAACTATTATGTGCAACAAAAGGAAAAGTAAGCATTTATCCTTCTACTTCATTCCTAAACATCACTGGTAAAAGTTTTCTTATTCCTCTTTCAGTTTGCCAGTTTAGGTGCATAAGCTAAAAGATATGTATTTTACTTTCAGCACTAGACTAAAACATGACTGGACTCCTCATTTCCTCAAAAATAGCTCCTAGCTTGTTAAAAACAGACACATACGTTTAGCTATTTAAATGAATGCTAAGCATTCTAGAAACAAAGACATCCTATAGTAGTGTAAGCTACAACTAATTCCATTCCCCAAAGATTTTTGGGTAATGAGCACTAGTTAATGAGATATTACAGTAAATTCCCCATGAGCTCTCTCTACCTGTTTCCAAGCATCTATTTTCCTTTAAAAATACGGCCAAAAATAATCCAGTTACTACACAAAGACAAAATTAATTTTACATTTCCTCTTCACACAGTTCAAACCCAGTGTAGTTTTATACTGCTTTTACACCTGCATACATCAAAAGAGTGTAAATACCTAACTAAAATAGTGGGCATAGCCCAAAATAGAGTCAGGTAAGTTGCTGAAGCAACAGGCTCCTAGAGTGTGCTACTTCTGTGTGTGTAGGCAAACACACCCTGCCAACTGAAATGTCTGCAAAAGGTCAGGTCTACTCTACCTAAGACATGAAAGTTTCAGTGGGAAAAAGCTAGTAGAAATAGAATTGTGATCGAACAAAAAGGAAACATAAGAACAGCAGGAGAGTAGATTTTTTTCTTGACTTAGCTTAAATTGTCCAGTAAGCACTAAATATTTCACACTGCAGGATGATACAGGAAACAACTTGATGTCACCACTGGTTCTAGGAGATGGAAACTTGTTAAAAACTGACAGCTACACTTCCCAGGAGACAAAAGTGTTGCTCACTGTGTGCCCTGTGACACTATTGTTTAGCATCTGTGCTGTGTCAGGGCCCCTTTTACCTCACTTCCTCCCCCTGCCATCTTTTTTTAAAGTATGCTTAACAGAAGCACTTTTAAATAGCAAAACGCAGTCAGCTACACATTAGTGGCTTCCACTGTTACCTATTATTGCAGAATAAAATAGGATTACCTGAACACACAGAATGTTTGTACAGAAAAAGTTATGAAAAATATGAATTTGCAGGCTCTTCCCAAATGTGTTTTTAGCACATCTCAAACTACTTAGAGAAGAGGAATAACCAAGTGGCATCTTCTTAAAGACATCCATAATAGGGTTGATTTTTGTCCTATATTCCAGTTTTTCAGCTTGTTTTGAAAACGGACAGAACCAATCTGTCATGCCAAAGCAGTACTGAAGCAAGTCTGTTGGCAGATATTGCACACCCAGAAGTTGTCAGTCTATAGTTCAGCTTGTATGAAAGGACTAAGAGAATTCCCCTGGAATTTCCCTTCTCGTTAACATATACAAACACTTGGCAGAACAGGGTCTAAATAAAGACTCATTATCTTCAATACATATTTTAATGTCTTCTTAAGCTCAGTTGGAAGACTTTTTTGCACATTTCTTCCTCAGCTTGTTCTCAAGCCTTTTTCTTCCTTCAGATTTTCCAACTGATTTTTAAAAAATTAATTTGATTGTACAGTAGATTTGAACTTGCACAAACAACCACTACAAAAGAGAAGTTGCTCTCAACATGTTTTTCTTTATATGGCTCAGGGCCCAGATTTTCTGATCTTGAAAGGGACATGTCAAACAGGAAATCAAGCCATGCCAAAGTAGCTCTTGTTCGTAAGAAGACAGAGCGGATGCATTCAGAGTTGAGATAACGTCAAAGTTCCTTCTTGGGAAGGATTTAATTCTTCCAACAGTGTGGCCTATAAGGAGGAAGTGACCATCTACCTAAACCACTGCAATAGGACAGGAAAGCACCAACACTAGGCTAAGTCAGTCAGAGTTTTGATAGATTTTTTTTTTTTTTTGTTCCTCCCTCCACAAGCCCTTTCAGTCTGCACTGGAAATGCATGTCAAGACATACAGGTTTTAAATATGACAGATCTCACAACCTTCACAATCAAACCCCTGCCTCTGGCACCCTGTTTTTAAGTTCTTCCCACTAATATGGAGTTCCTACTTGAAAACAAGCTTTCATGCCTTGTGTCCTTCCAAGCAATATACACAGAAGAGAAGCAAAAACACCTGTAACCCACAACCCCAAGCAGGTCTACACGCAGATATGATCTGTCCTGCAGTTTCATTAACCCTTAAAACATTCTGAAAGTCTTAATGGAATAAGTGTTATTTTTCCCTTTGGCAGACCAGACGTTATTAATAAGCTATCAGGAATATCTTGATTTTATGAAACAGTCAGCTGCAATTTGTTTTTTCAGAGTTTTTGAACGGCATCTAAAAATCTTCAAATAGAGGCTCTGAATTTGGAATTTGCATAGACAATTCTAACTTCTGCTCCATCATGAGCACTCAGAAGGTATACTTCTCTTACAAGTATCTCACAGAATCTAAACTCCAATACTGAAACTATTTCAACAAATTATCTATTTCCAAACTGTGGAAATGCAAACAGGGCAGATTTGTTATTCAAGACTTAAGTTTCATGTGGCAGGAGAAGAAATTCTAAACCATATAATGCATTACCTCTCTCTGAATTTGTATAAAATTAGACTTACCTACTAAAGTATTATCCATGTTCCATTAGCAAGTTCAAATATTAAAAAACTACACTGTGAAAGCTAATTCTGTTGTGCAATACACCTTATTTTGTAGGGATTAAATGTATTCAGAAATATAACTTTTAAAGAAGGCTAGTGAGGAAAATAAAAATTCTATGCCTAAACAAAGTAACTGATTTCAACAAGTTTACCCAGGCTGAACATTCAATAGGAATTGTCATACAGGTCATCTCAAATCTCCTTGCAGCCAACTGCTTTCTGAAACCACAATATAACTGCATATTATTCAATAACATATATCATTATCAAACTTACATTATCTTTCATAGAACCATGCTCTACAATCACATTTTAAAAAGGTATAAACTCTGAAGAAAGTTCTATTTCTTCTCAAGTCTAAAAAAAGTTAGATCATTACCAGCTGCATCTCTTGACAAACGTCATATTATTACCTTCAGAGTTCTGCACCATATTTGTTATATCACATAAATCCAAGCACTCCTACAACTTATATGTCACATTAAATAGTTGATTTAAAAATAATACAATGCTGCCATCACCTGCCATTGCTGGGCTGCTGTGGAGAATGTCTGGAATGGTCTGAAGGCTCTGACCTCTGGTCAGGAGATCGTGAACGACTGCGGCGAGGCCTGTCATGTGATCGGTTGGAATGATCTGATGCCAGCGACTGAATTTCTGAGATGTCTGTTAAATAAAAGTTGTTTTTTCATGAAATGATTGTAATTTAAATGGTGATGTGACCTGCTCAAATGGGAATAAGCTTTTGCAGAGAATTTTTATGAAGATGTTAAATCTATGCTTATTATTACAAAAAAACCCCTAAACTTAACATCCCTGAAAGAACAGTCACAAGAATAGGGACTGTATCTTTTTCTCCACTGTTTTTGAAGGTGTGGATTTCAATCACATTCAAACAAAAATTTACCCACATGACAACCTCACTCCTAACTCTTCTCCCCCTCACTCTCTCATCCCACTTAGGTATTTCACATCTTGACAACAAAGGGAATTCTTTTCTCTTTAGAAATCAAGTTTTTATACTCACCATCTCTTTCTGAAGCATTAGCAGAATGAATACTGTCAGAAAGATCAGGGACATTCAACAGTGTAGCTCGTTCATCTCGCTGAACAACCATCTTCAATTTGCCTTTTGACCTTTCTATTAGTGTTTTGGCATCTGCTAAGGACATATTTTCTGTCACTGTGCCATTTATCTGGAATAGAGCAAGAAAAAAAAAACAGATATAAATTTACTAAAAAACCCCCAGCAAATCTCCAGCAAAGACAGTGGTGTTTTGTCTGATGATATTTAGAAATAGTTAGAGATATTTATCAAATTACCATAATACAATGGAAGACTATTGGGCTCATCCAAAATATAATACAGAAAATTATTTTCACCTTTTGAAGACGAAGCTTCTACCACAAAACTTTTAAAGGTTAGATATGTTTTTTGAACCAGCACCGCTATACTCAGAGTAAGGAACAGTATGTTTTCCTTCACCTGACACATTCACAGCAATGTATTGAAATAAAAATTGTTAGTATGAGTTAAAAATCATAGAATGGCCTGGGTTGATAGGGACCTTAAAGACCATCCAGTTCCAAGTCCCCTGCTATGGACAGGGACACTTTCCATGAGACAGGGTTGCTCAAAGCCACTTGCCCTGGCACACTGCCAGGGATGGGGTGAAACACAAAAATCCCTGGGTATTAACCTGAAAGCAAGTCTTAGTGTTGTGCAATAGCACAGTTCCACACCATTATACTGTACAACCAAGCACGTTGGCCAAAGTCTCAGACTCTTCCCGATATTTTTTATTATGTATTTAGAGTGGGCATTATTTATCTGAATATGTCCTAGGGAATAATACCACAAGGCTTAATAATTTTCCTTTCCTAAGAGAGGTTGACTTATGTTTTAATGTATTGATCTTCAAAATAATTTAATAAAAAAAATTACACATCATCTACTAACAATAATTATGATATTGACATAGCCAATTTTAAGAGTTATATCAATAAGTTTTGTCTTTGAGCAGATACCACATATACTGTACCTTCAGTACAACATCTCCTTCCTGAATATTGCCATCTCTTGCTGCCAGGCTGTCCTGTGATATTTCTTTCACAAATATGTGACTTGCCAACCGCAGACCATACTCTTTATATAAGAGAATAAAAGAAAACAGAAAACTGATGAAGTTAAAGTAGGAAAAAAAAAAGAGGGAGGTATCCGGAGTTTTGTAACACCGCTTTATACAACTAATACAGGAAACAAGAAGAGGAGAGTGAACTTGGCACACAAAGGGCTGTAGTGGAATTATGTTACAGATTTACCATTATATCAAGTCTCTTTTTCTAACTCTGCCTATAATCAGAGCTGTTGTTCAATAGCTGTTGTTCAAATGCTACCTACAATTTTCCTCTTTCGAACAAGACAGCCACTGAAGACTCAGCTAAAGCGTAAGTATACAGCTGCTGACCACCAGCTGCACAGCTGAGATTTGTTTATACTATATAATACTTTACCCATAATTAAGGACACATTTTTTGGAACATGAAAAATACCACCAGAAATACAAACAGCAGTTTTTAAGTTTTCAGCTAGCTATTGGTAAAATGGGCAAACAAACTGGCAAGAGCACTGTTCACTCAGCCCATGAAACCCTCAACACAACACTGACTGAAGCAGTTGGCATTTAAAAACCAGCCAATGTTTTAGCAAGAGAGTAACACATAAGTTACCTTCATTTTTCCTGGATTTCACCAGTGTTACTTTGGTGGGTTTTGCAGGCTGACTGGAAGTGACAGACCTCCTGTCTGACCTTGGTGACAAGCTTCTCTCCCTGCTGGCGCTCCGATCTCGTACCCAGCTCTTCTCGTGCCTTCTGCTGGCACTTGGACCACCACGGCTGCTCCTTGGATCACGGATTTCTTCATCATAGCTATCGTCCTCATTTTCAGACACTGGTTCAGGGTCTGGTCGAGTCACTGGAATCTGAATTTTCTTCATCCTTCGGATAGTCTGCAACCCAACAACAGATATCAGCCTCTGGCTGTGTAATGCTAATAGTGTCACTAAATGTCAAAAGCCAAGCTAAGCTCAAAACATACAAATCTATTTGTGAATGCTCTGATGCATCCTCATTATAAAGGTATATCCAATTCATACAGGAGACTTACCTATACAGATTAGAGTTGGTTTTACAGTTCAGTTCTCTTTTTTTTTTTGCACTTTTGTGAAAGTGGCAAAAGGATAAGAATCAGACATTGTAGCACAACACAATCCGTCTTCAGAGCTGCATATTTGAATGCCCTCTCCCTGCTTAAACCCACTCATCAGTTACTGGCACTGCTAGAAACCTCTTTTGCTTAACATGTAATCTAGTGTATCCTCAGTGTGTTATTGACAGTAATTCTCCTCAACTTTAAAGGTTCCCAATCTTCCAAAGAAATGCTTCTGCAAGACACGGTGGAAGATCAAAGGTGGTTTGCACTAATGCAGACAGCTGTTCCCAGAAAATGACCCAGCCCTCTTTAGTGCTTTGCCATGTATTACAGAACCAAACCAAGTTCTACCATGAAGTTTCCATTAATTACTTTTCTTTACATAAATCGACACACTGAATACTTACAATACTGAGAGCCCTGCACAGATTGCCACACACTGCCTTCCGCAAGCTTTAAAGAACTGCTGCCAATCTACAAAAGCACATCACACGTTTTCTTCAACTGCATTAAAACTCAACTAGAGCACTAAAATCTGTCAGCAAGAAAGCTTTTCTACAAGCCTTAAAAGTCTATTTCCATGAATTAAGAAATTTCTAAACATTCTCTATTTTTTGTTCTATTTTTTGTAACATAAACCCCAAACTTCTACAGAAAGCTGGATTACTACCCTTTGATGATGACCCGTTCTGTTTGGCAAAGTTCAAAAACCAATCACTTAGAATAAGTCTACAAAATTATAGGAATTAAGGTAATTATACTCTTTTTTGGCAAACTGTTTACTGAGCATAAAAAGTACCATGAACAGCTTGTAAAGTCCCTTAGCATACACTAACCTTCGAAAAACTCGATAAAAGTGCATCTAAGAGTGAACAAATATTAAACAAAGCTTATTTCCCACAATTCAGTAATCTGAGAAGAACTTTACCATAAAGAAAAGGAATCTGAAGTATCCAGTGCCACACTGTGCAAACATCATCACTCACATTTTAAAAGACATTTTGCATGACCCCCTTGATAAACATGCCATGATCATCATTTAAACCTGAAGCATCACACAGGTATTATTCAAGTATGTTCCATCACACCTGTATTTCACAGCAGATATTACACCATTTCACTTTTGCTCTGTAACTATGGAATTTTAAATCTTCAAGTCATTCACTTACAATTTTGGCATTCTTCCCACTTTTCCTCAGCTGCTGAACAGCGAACGCATGCTCGACATTATCCATTGAAACTCCATTAACCATTGCAACACGGTCATTTTCTCTAAATAAAAAACATCACAATGCACAGTATAAACACTTTATGCTGAGAAGAAAATATTGGGGAATAGGTGTCCCTGAACGAACTACCTATATGACAAACCTACTACACAGTTACAGATAAGTATCTTGAGAGCAAAACAATTAGGAGGTTAAGCTACTACCGACAAAGTTGAATGCCCCCCACATCAGAACCCAGGTATAGTTTGGCACTTACTGTAGCAGGCCTTCTGCTGGGCCTCCTTTCAGCACATCAGAAATAACTATTGATGTCTCACCACTCTGAAAGTGAGGATTATCTCTTCCTCCAGATATTGCAATACCAAATCCAAATCCAGGGGCCTATAATGTAACAAAAGAAATATTTTTACTTTCCAATATCTAACGGTCACAATTTGCTTTCCTGTGTCAAACACTGAAAGGTCCTATGAGATGAATACAAGTTTTTGAAAGAAAGCAGGATCATTGAACCAATCACTGCTATGCAATTCAGTAACAGGAGACAGATTAAAAACAAACAAACACTTCTGGAAGGCAGAGAGTTTCAGACTAACTACCAATCTCTTCCAAGATATTTGAGTTCCAATTTGCACTTTTAAGGCCTGCATCTCAGGTGGTCATCAGTAAGACCTCAGTCTTCAGTAAGCACAACATGCCATATCACTGTGCTGTGATACTGACTCAAACCCCTATCACTTCCTGCAACATCTTTGAGGTTTCACATGATGGTACTTACCCAGCCTGACCTCACTTAGCTCAGGAACTGACAGGACTGCAGCACACAGGAGTATGACTGCAGGCTCAGTTCTTACGAATAATAGCAAGATCACTTGTACCATTAAATACATCAAAACCTTGTCAGCACTTGCAAATCATCTGCATCTTAACAAAAGTAATTTGCTTCAATCTTTTCCCTCTAGGGTGACCTGCCACTACAGCAAGGTCAATGCCTCTGAAAAGTTACTCCCTGTTAGATATTTCAAGATACAACAGTGATGGTTACACTTCTGCCTGGAAGCAGCAAGGGTGGGAAATAAGCTTTCTAAATATAACTGATCTGCAAACGATCTAGCTCTTTCATCATTGCCCAGAAAACATTCTGAGGATATTATCATTTAAATCTTGTATTTTGCTCAGTAATTTCTTCTAAAATTTTCAACTATGCAAAATACAATTGCTGGATGGAAAAGATCAGGTTTCAGTCTACTTCACCTCACCTCTCCATTTCACAAAGCATACGCTTCATCCTGGCAGACATAGCCTTTTCTTTTTCAGACTTTTCAACCAACATGACCCAGCTTTAGCAAGGAGTTTCATAACCTTACAGTGACAGCAGAAGCAACATGGCAGTCTGTATTTGGCTGCAAGACACATGACATTCAGTTTTTTGGACATTAATTACTCCTCAAAAAAAACCCCATTTCCTATTTCCCTCTAACATAGAGGTCATAAAAAGATGCTCCAGATTTTGCCTGTAAGCAGTGAATAGAAGCAGTGAATAGGAACACACAGTATCAAAACAGATTTGGAGATCCAGTGTTCAAGAATTGATTTGAGCAGGTAGCAAATACTGTTGCCAAGAAGGAAGCTGGGCTAAGTGCAGGTGAGAGGGGAAGGGTACAGCTTACTTCTTTTACATCCATTTTAATTCATTAGAGAAAGACTGGACATCTTTTAAAGATATATTCCAGCTACATCAACAAGAAATCATGGCTGGGATTCAAGGATTAAGTGAAACCTGGTGCCAGTCTAAAGGATATTAATTAATGGAGGACAGTCTAAAGGATATTAATGACCCCTTACGACCAGAGTTGAGGTTTTCTTTGACTTTTATTTTTTAACTAGTCAAAGAGAGCATATAATAGCCTACAAAAGTATGTTACAAAAAGCCCTTTCGAAACAGTAGAATTTCTCCTTTCTCAAGTCACTGCTTCATCTTTCAGTTTTTCATTACTCTAATGAACAGGATTTAGCTTGCACTGTATTTGGGTGGGGAAGGAAAGGGAGAAGAGAGATAATAACATAGACATTTATGTCAGACTTCATTTAGATATTCTCTATATTTTCTTACACCATAAACAAAGAAATTCTCATAGTTCTCCACTCATGGTAAGAAATACAATCATCAGGCTAAGGTCAGCAGAAACACCTTATCTTTGCTGCTTGACACACTATTTTTAAAAGGAGATTTGCCAATCAGATAACCAATACTAAGATGACTAATTTTGCACTTTTAATTTTCTTTTACAGAAGCCCTGAAATGATGCAGTCTCATATACAGGCAGCAGTCAAAAAAGGCCACAAGTCAGACCAATGGTTTCTAACATGATACGAAGTCTTTAGAAACACTCCCAATTAAAAAGTTCAAATCAAACCCTAAATCCTTCTGAAAATTTAAGAGCTTATATAAGAAGCTTTTCAGTAAAAATCAGCCCACCTACTTTTCATTTTATCCTGCTGCCTACCATCATCTTGAGAGATCAATGATAAACTGGACTATACTCAGAAAACTAAGTCTAGCTCCTAGATGTGTCTGGAAATAGCAAGATGATGATCCCTACAGATCATACAAGATACCAATATGTATCTTGATGAAAAAATGCATTTGAAAAACAAAATCTGTCACATCACAACTTCACCAGTCAGATGCTGTAGAAAAAACACCAAAAAAAGCACTGTACTAGTTTGCTCTCCCACAGCAAGGCAGCATGGGAGAGGCAGAAAGGTAGGTTCAGTTCTTTGGGGGAAAGAACTGAGTTCTAAGCATGAACAAACCCACACAATACACAAAGTGCATAGTTCCCTCCTCAAGTGCTTTACACTTAAGTATATAAAACTAGAGGATCTCTCAATAAAAGGAACTGTAGCTATGTGATAAGCTTTAACTGAACTTGAGACTGGCTTAATGCCTTAAGAGCTAAGTAGCAATCCAGCCCAGGAACTTGTAATGGTGGTAAAGAAATGGAACAAGAACTGTTGGTTAGAAATTGAAGCCCTTTATCCCCAAAAAAGTTTCTAATGAGTCTTTTGGCAGTAGTGCTGGAATTGACCAGTAAAGCCTCTTCCCAGTGCCAAGGAGAAATTCTAAGCACCAATTTAATATAAGAAGAAAAGGTTCTGGTTTTGTCACCTGGCATGTGGAAATCATCCTTTGTTTGCTTTTAATTGGCTAAATTAATGCTATCAAAGTTATTAAAAGTACATACCATCAGCTTTCAACACCTAAAGAAGAGATACTTACTCAGCTAACAAGACAGTTACACCAATACAGTTGGCAGAACTTTGGCATGCAAAAGATCATAACCAAAATTATGAACAAATCAAACTTTCAAGCCAGTGCTATAAGTAGAACTTGTGACTATGCTGAAAGTGCAGCCAAACACAAAATCTATGGTTCCTACCCATTAGGACCTACACATACAGATTTTTTCTCCAAGGTCCATTCATCCCACCAAAGCTACAATTTTAAAATGCCCTGAGAACTGAAGGCAAATGATATAACTTGCTCCCTTGAGAAAACACTTTCCCATCTACCTGTTTTTGGAACGAATACAGCTATTTGGACCATAATTCCGTGGCTGCTTTAACATCAACCTGCTGCCAGAAATGGCGTCCCACCCTGTTCAGACTTTCCCTAAGCAATTAATTCCTTATTGACTCTTTGTACAGCTACAATAGCTACATCAGAGTTCAATTTCATTTAAGAGTAACTCAAATAAGAGAATTGTCAATCTAAATGCAAAAGCAATCCTACTGCTGATTCCAAGTACACGTTCCTTTGTGTATCACTGATTTAAGGAAGTGGCAAGCAAATAAGACACATTTACATGCAACTACATTGTTTTATGTCCCTGCAAATAAAGTTTTAAAGTTTTTAAACACAGTTACAGCACAATCATTAATAAGCATGTAGATTTTTGCCTCCTTTCAGTTACGCACAGATGTAATCTAAAGCTTTATTCCTGACATGGTTATTCATAGGCAGGCTTATCTCCAAAACCCAGCAAACAAACAGAGCTACAATCACATGGAGCTTTTACAACACTTCTAAATTTAAACAAAGGAATATGACAGTTTCCTTTTCTTTTACTTCCTGACATCTGGCTTTTTCCTATTGTTTTCAAAAACTACCAGGATCCTGCATTAGGCACACACAACCAATTGTATGAACTTACCCTGTGAAGAGTCACAGTGTGTTGTTCCCATATAGCTGTTTCTTCCATTGTTGTGCTCTAAGGATAAAGAAAAAGTCCCAAAGATTAGATTTCACTGTCAATAGCTGTAAAATACCACAAACAGAAAGTCACACTCAAAAGTAACGTTAACATTCATATAGAATAGCTACAGAAGAAGTAGGGCTGGCTCATTCATTACACATTTCCTGTCTTTATATGTCACATCTGAACTTCCTGTGCTTCTGTGGATGGGGGCAGGTGGAAGAATAGGCAACACAGATTACAGAACTTGAAGCTATAAAGAAGTTTAAAGGGAGGGACCTGAAGAAGCTTTTGTGATGTGAGCTCTCTTGGTTGCTCATTAAGTGTACAGTAAATGCAGCTACTCCAATCAGTTGTATTTATATTCTAACTTATATACTTACATTCTCCTTTTGCTTGTTCTACCTGAAAGCAGATTACCACTAATTCGTGAGGAGCCAGCTATAGATTACAGTACCTGTGCTACTGTATTATGCATACGGGTCACATTTAATGGACTGCACAGTTTAGGGTAGGCTAATTTTTCTGGTACACAGTAGCACTGCCGAAATAACAAGGTCCTCTCTAAGGTAACTAGATTAAACAGTAACATTATGACAATATTTACATACCTGCATTTCTGCTTACAAGAGCACTACTTAGTGTGCCACAACTAGCAAACATTTGGAAAGGGGAAGATAGCATGAGGGAGGAAACCCTGGCAGAGCCAAAGGCCTGAAAAGAGGCAGGAAGGCAGCAGGAAAAGCACAGTGAACATCCTGCTGCTACATGTTCTACCTTTCCAGAAGGAGTGCCCAGTGGTTTACTTCTACTCTCCCCTCTCATAAGCAATCCGCTAATTGAAGAACAGAATCAGAACACAGACATCTCTGCAATGTGGCACTGTTGGTTTTTGAAAATCTACTTTGCTCTCAATTTGTTTCACTTACAGAAACTCAGTCACTACAACAAAAAGTACTCCCAACTTTAAATCCAGTCCTGTATCAGGGAACAGCAGAAGGTGTGTTTACTCTCACAGTCAATACCTCTGAAAATTTCATCCAATTTCAGAACATCAGAATTTGCAGCTGGGTTTAAAAAGCAAGTTCGTCTGCTGACCCCAAAAAGCTGTGGTTTTCCCCCCCTCCACACTTTGTGCTCCAATTTCAAGGGTTAGGATGTACTATATTACTTGATCATTTCTCTTTCAGTGTTCACTTCTCTTGAAACTGCTGTGTGAATTAACTGGGATATTATTTCATTCAAACAGCTTTATTTCCCCTTGCTTCAGTACCAAATGTTACTCCTTTGCATTACAAATTGATTCAACTCTACCCCAGAATTAGTTTATTTCCCTCCAGCTTTTTAAAAGCAGATCAGATACATACTGAAACAGTAACCATTTACACACACAAAGCCACCTTTGAAAACAAAACAGAATGTTTTGCTTGCTAAGCAGTCAACGAATACTGATTTTCTTCCTTATTTCTGATGTTCCCATTCTGTCTTAGTTTTGGCAAGAGCTTCTCAGGCTAAACATCTTGTCAACAAGTGAAGAATTATCTCTGCAAGTAAACTTCTGAAGCAAAAAGCTTTAAGTAGCTCCTGTTCAGTAAAAGATGACACAGGAATGCAAAAAAGGACTGCAAAAGTTGTCATTCACATTATAATTGAATTAGGCTGCCTCATTTCTATCTGCAATTACCAACAAAGAAGTTAATCCGCCTGGGTCGTTCATTGCACTTGTCCTGGCAGGTACAACCCTCGGCGGCAGTCGGAGGCCCCCTCAGAGCACAGTCTGAGCTACTTGGCTGACAAGGTACCTGGTTTCCATGGCTGTGAGCTCCAAAGTGCCTCGCTGCTGGAGCTCAGTACACAGGGCACGGTACAAACACACCGACTGGCTCTGGATATGGCAAGGACTGATAAAACCCAGTTTAACCAGCTAAGTGCTGCTCCCACTGGATCTGGGACAACTGGCAAACCCAGAGTTGGAGCAGGGTAAGATAACACAAACAGCTAGGCCATGACTAAGAAAAACACAAACAACCTACAGAACGTGCTTCTGAGAACTGTGAGAAGACTTACTACTTACACAAAAAACCCCAAGACAAACCTCGAGAACATCAACCTCACAAACTCACCAGCCTTTCTAAACCAGGACACGGTGTCCACTGCTCAGTCCAATCAGGGCTGCCATTTTTAATGACATTCTCCCTTCTGTAGCAGCTCAGTCTTCCCACTTTGTTCTCCATTTTCTTGCTCACACTATCTCCTCTATTCATCCACTGCAAACACCTCCCCTAGATTTTACTAATACATTCATATTGAATTCACAAGACTCAGAAGTGTCAAATATCCATTAGTTAGACAGCAAAGCAAGTAATATGTTATTTCTATTCCTTCTGCATTCCCAAACAGGGACAGTGAAAACAGTTCAAAGGCAGCCTGAGGTGAGTGTTGGCTCTGACACAAACTGCTTATGGAGTTAGTTTCTGATCTGTAAAAAATTGCATTCACTCACAAAAGACCCAAAGAAGTTTGATGAAGACCTGTGAAGGTATTCACCTTACCAAACACTGATAACTGAGGCAGAACTAGCATGTGCTACCATCAGTAGAGGTCCATTTTGTGATACTGCTCTTAGACCATACTCGAAGTACTTTTTATTTTCACGTGACATTTGAATTTCAGGAATCTTGTAAGAACTTAATTCCCAAGTCTCCAAAACTGGCAAACACTGCTTGTAACTAAGGAGCGGGGACAGGCAGTGTAGGTTTGCAGTGACAGTACCAGCCCTGCTGACTGCTGGTGCCAAGCCTGCTATCCACCACTGATTTAGGGGAAATCAAGGTGACTCAGCAGGAACCAAGAAATACACACAGCCTAACACCCCAGAAACTAGGAATATAGGAGAATACTAAGATGCCATAGTCTAGAATTAGAGTTATTTAACAGAGGCCCTTAAGTATCTTTGAAATTCAAGTGGACAACTGACAGCCTTTGAACTTTACAAACTCCAGGTATTATGTCTATATTACCAGTGCTCATCTACGCATATTACAAACAAAAAGAAAAGAAAGAATAATATTATCATGACTTCAGTGATGGAAAAAATATTTATTTTATTAAAATGAAGAGTTTCTTTAGAGACAACTAGTAGTATTGCCAGCTCTGCATATGGCAAGTGGATGTGTTTGTGGGTTGTTTTTTCTATTATTATTTAAAGGGTAACGTCATATATGATGTTGCAATTAATCAATAAGGAAGAAATGCAATTTATGATTTGCTCAGAATCTTGGAAGCATCAAATCTTGTTCAACTCTTTCACCTTTGGAATTGCCCCGAGAAATAAACATACCAAAGTAAGTATCTTTTCAAAAAGCTTCCTTTGTGGGCTTACAAGGGTCCTTCAAACAACAACAAACATTTTTCACTCCTCTTTTTTCCTGCTCCTCAAGGGCTGGGCTTTTCATTTTTCTTTTTAAAAAACATACCTTTGCTCATACAACTTTTACCTTCACACATGCTCTGGGTACGTGTGCACATATGTAAGACTGAACTTCTCCAAAAGATTAATTCTGTAATTATGCATCAGGATTTTTCCTTCAAGCATCCTGAAGGAAAAAAAAAAAAAAAAGAAAACAACAAAACACCTTGCTGGCTACCAGTTTGAGCAATGCAGTCATGCTGCAAATAGCACTGCTCAGTTGACTGCAGCTGGAAAAGCTGTTACTGGCAGCAGCACGGGAGCCACCCACAAGCTTGAGAAGACAGTCAAGTTCACATTTGGAAAGCTTCAAACAACAGCCACAGAAATTAGTACTTTATACTTAAAATAATGCAAGATTCCTGAGGTGAGGAAATTTCGTTAGACTTCTACACCTGGAGGAACAGCTCAGAGTAAGGCCAAAACTCCTACTCATTCTGGAAATCCAAGCCAGATTAGTTTCCCAATGTTTGTTTGCAAGTCTAGAGGGACTTACTAGAGGAATAATTGTTTGCTTATCAAAACAACTAGAATTTGCAACTGTGACAATAATTTCTGCAGTTTGTTGGGTATCTAGGGGGTGATATTTGCCATTCACTTAGGAAAAAACAACATAATCCACGTCAATATCCAAAAGACACAGCTTCCTGAGGAAGTATAGAAAAGAAAACCGAATCTTCCCCAGTCAGCCTAGAGTAAGGAATGAAGAAGTCATTTCCCTATACACAGCATCTTTCAGATCTAGGTTGGAGCACCCTGTTGTTTCCAACACTGAGCAAGATGACTTCCTACAGATACTCACCTTTGTCCTTGCCTAGTTAAACTACAGCCACCTTAAATTCCAACAGATTCCCTCCAATTGTCTTATCACAATAGCCTTCAGCTGACCGAGAGGGACCGATTTTTTTAAGAGTTGTTCCCCTGCAATTAGTGCAATGAGGTCAGAATCCCATTATCAGACTGATTTTATCAACTGAAAGGAGAGCTTTGTCTGACATGGTGTTTCTAACACATAGGCTGGAAACCACAGCTACTCTACAGAGAACCTTAGTTACTTCAGCTATTTCAAATACTGGCAGCCAACTCCTAGAGCAAGTGTAGCCTCCAAGGAGGAGGGTACTGAGGCAGGATGACCCCAACAAACTGCACACTGCTACTCACACTCCTCACACCACCGTGGGATCTCTGTCCTAGACTTTGCAAACAGCCTATATCTTGGTTTCTTACTTGATCATCACTCCCTCCATGGAGAAAGACTGTTTCCCTGAATGTATTTTTGAGAAAAGACTCAAGAGAGATCAGACAGGGCAGCTCAGGGACTGCCACAGAGGCAAACAACATGCACCCAATGCTATTTGATTATTTCTTTTACACAGCAGTGTTAAATGGAGGAGGAAACAGACACCAAAGGATTCTTTTCTGAGATGTGTGTAAAAAAAATTTTTCACAAAATCACTGAAGCTGAGAAGCCAGTCTTTAGTCTCACCTTCCGTCTGAATGTACATCCACAGAGGTGACATCAACCATCTACTGAAACAGAAATAACAACCTTAGAAACAAATGTACCAACCTGCTAAAAGTAAAGCAGTGCTCATTGCAATTTTTTCTCTACGTATTTCATACATAACATGGGCTCCAAGCTCTGGTCAAGAGTTCCGCTCCTCCCAAATATTCACCTATATTCAAAAGCCTACCTTATGAAAAGTTTGTATTTGGAAAACTCCCATTATTAAAGCTGCTCTTCATGTAACAATGTGCAATCCAAGTGAAAAAAAAATACAGAATTTTCAACACTGCATGTTAATAAGATGAACTTAATTTCATTTAGATCATTCTAGTCTCTACAACAATAGTACATACCGACTGTCTGAACAGCAGAAGTCACCTTTACGGCATGCATAACAACCTTGAGATGAAGAACTAGGACTAAATATATACATATACTTTTTAATAACAGCTAGGCTGTTTAACCATTCCACACAATTCTCCCTGTGCTTCCACAACCACATGTCACTCCACAGGATACGACCTCATTAAATACAATTTCCACTGCTTCCTGCTCTCAAATTCCAAAGATTAGTGGCTACATTTTGAACACGTGGATACTGCATGTATCTAAAACTGTCTCTAACTTTTAGTTTTCCTGAAGAATTTTTCTGCAAGAGACATTTTTGCTGACTTCTGATCACTGTTCTCTCCAAACTAAAAAAAAAAAAAAAAAGGCTCAGCATTTAACTCAATGCATCCATGTAACATCCAACTTGTTCAGCACGACTCACTTCTCCAGAATGGCCTCTCATGTTCAAGCCTCACACATCATACAGCTCTCTGATCTCCCAGAGTCATAAAACCTTTTTGGTGGTGGTACTGCTACTCAATACACAAGTGTTAGATCTCCCTTCCAAAAAAGTCCTAACCAAGGACAGTATGCATAAATTAAATATGGGATTACAGACCCAGTTAAATCTGAGTATTTACAGACGTATTTATGATACAGGCCTAGTGAATCACATTATCCATGAAAGGCAGAAGGCTGACTCTCAAAAATAAGGCAAAGTAAACCAGAGTGTAAGACCCAAATGCAGATTCATCTCAAATGATCTCAGGTCAAGTTACTCCAGCTGAAGAGTACCACTCAAACACCCTAGCAACAGTATCAGCCAGCAGCCAAGCAAAGCCTGCTGGCTTCCTGATCTCTAAGGCGTGGGAAAACTGTGTTTTAGAGTTTGGGATGCTTGTCTGTTTTGCTTCTTTCCATTTTGCTTTCCAGCTGGCAGTGAAACCACATAGGATCACAAACTCCAAAGAGCTGCAATAGCATTTCACAGATCACTACTCCAGGCCAGTACAGCAAAACATACCAAAATCACAACAGAACAGAAAGGCTAAAAAAGCAAAGTGGCAAGCCATGTTTCTCCCGCCAGTAAGTGATGTTGCCAAACAGAAGCACAGATAGCTTGCACTTTGTATTTGTTTCAAGTCATTTCTCTATTATACTGACCAAGGTCAGTATTATTAGGACCTAAAATTCCAAATTTGGAGTATAAATTTTAACATGGAATTGAAAGTATTTATCTTCTCTTCATTTAAAGATCAACTTTACCTCAGATTTGATTTTTTTCCTAATAATTTCAAACCCAAACTTTTCCAGAAACTCATGTAATATTTTAATTCTTTAAATCTCAGGATGCAACTTGAAAAAGCACTCCTTTTACCACAAGTAACTGCTTAAGCAGCACACACTGCCCTCCTACTAGTTTCCATCCTCAGAAATATCCCCTCCCTCACATCACTCTCATGCAAGTGTTACAGGTAGGTATGTGGTCATTTCTACCTCCATCCATTCCCTCATTAGTTCATCTCAACTCCAACAACAGCAACTGCTTGTGGCATGGTTTGTGAGACAGTCCTGTGAATGTAAAAGCTCAAACTGCAGCCTCCCATGACATGCACACAGCTGTGACTACAGTTCCACAGCACCTGACACAGTTCAGAATAGGAAATTCCAGCCACATACTACCTGCCTTTGTTTTAAAGCCACAGGGGTGGTCAAATGGTGGTGCACACTGCTCAGGAAGGCTGTGGAGTATCATCCGTGGAGCTGCTCAAGACTCATCTGGATGAGATCCTAGGCAACCTGCTGTAGCTGACCCTGCCTGGAGTATGAGGCTAGATTAGAGGATCTCCAGAGCTCTGTCTGACCCCACTGTTCTGCAATTATTCTATAAACCAGATTTTGTGAGAACTGCTTTGAGCAAAGGGTTGGACTAGCTGAACTCAAGTCCCTTCCAATCTTAATTACTCTGTGATTCTATGTAAGTCACATTTCCAGCACATTTCTGAAGCCAAATCCTATCATTCAACTGCAGACACAACCACCATCTTATACACAGATCAGCATTACTGTCATAATGTCACTCAATAAGAACATTAGTTGGAGTTATTCCAGCTTGGTTTTTCCCCGGGGGGAGGAAGAGAAGAGCACAGTATCAGTACCAAAGAAAACAAAATTATATTGTATTAGCTTTACACAAACCTAAATCAGGCTTATGTATCTGTCTATTGCTTTTTAATTAAAAAATACAAAGCCAAAATGTACATAGTAAGAGGTATGGCCACAAAAAATGACCAACATGAATATAGGCATTAGAGCAGCAATCAAAGCATTGAAGCACTTCAAGTCAGAATTCCTCTTACCTTGTTTTTAATCCAGAAAATCATAACCCAGTTACCAAGCACTGCCACATATAAATTTTAGATCATTATACTCTGAAAATCAGTCAAATGAGAGCCTCAGGATAGGCAACAGTATCCCACTAAGACAGAGCTGGGATGATTTTCCAAGATACTACTCAGAGTTTTCAAGTATCAAATCAGACCCAACACACATTTAAGAGCCTTGCATTAAAATTCCAGTTACAGATTCAGATTTACAGCCTTGGCATCTTCCAGCTTGATACTAAAAGAGCAGCATAACTAAGTTAATTTCTCTTTAAATGTTGGGGGAGTTGTTTGCTTGTTCTGGTTTTGTGTTTTAAAGCCTACATAGCCACAGTCAAACAATACATTTTACAATTAATTTTAGAAAAATTCGGTAAATAAGGATTCAAAATGCAGGTCACCGAAACACACACTACTTTTTGCCTCAGAAGCAGTTGACAACTACTTTTGTAGTCCCAGGATTCAGGGGAAGGGGATGTTTCTCTGATATCTTACCCCTTGAATCTCACTATGAAGAAATACGTCACTGCAGTAAGATTTTTTTCCCTTCTCATTTAGAGGTACAATTTTTTTCCTCTGAATCTCAAGCAATCATTAGTAGGAAATTTCAGGTTAAGTGTCCTTCCCTACCCTGAACAACCACACACACAGATGGTATCTTCCCACCCTCAATTTGGGTAACTGTCAGTTAAGAAGATTCAATTTTAGCAGTCACATGGCTGCTAAAGCATCTGCAGAACACAGTACAACTCTGAGCTCATATTAACTTCACATACTCAAAGTCAGTTCGAAGCCAAGGATACAGAAACGCAGGAGTTCAAAGACGAAGAGATGATGAACAGTGTTAAATACTACAGCTCCTGGAAAAAGAGTAACTTGTTTGATTAGAAAGCCTTTAGTGACTTTGGAGTAAGAAGATAATGGTAACAAATAGTTTGGTTTAAAAAGTGCAGGGTTCTGTTTTGTTTTCTAGTGCAGTGCTTGTGAGTTGAGAGAGGAAGAGAAAAAAAGTCCAAGAAGTCACTGAGAGAAAAGAATGAGAACTAGAGCAGCATTGCCATACCTCACTGGCCAGAGATGGACAGACAAGGTAACAAACACTACAGTAGTGATTAGTGTCAGTGTTCAAAAGGCTTATTCAGCTATCAGCAAGGTAAACATTCCTAACTTTCTTATCAGCCAAGAAGCTGTGGGAAGCAGAAAACACATTTTTCCTCAGCAAAAAGGACTGTCCCCATCCTATTAACATCTAGCTTTGTATTACTTCACCATGAAATGGATTTTCCTATTTTTTGAAAACACCTGACTCGAAGAGGTATCTGCTTAAGCAGGCACAATTTAGTACACTTCAACACTTTACTTCACAATTGTCTCCCAGTGTCTCCCTGTCTATATGCACATCAGTCTGTTCCAGGATTTGCCTCCTGAAAAAACTCTTCTTCTAAAGCTAACATATTAATGATTAATAAATGATGCAGAAAAAAGTTAGTAATCTACAACTGTCCTTCTATCTAATCACAAAGCTGAATGACACAGCACTGACAGAACTCGAAACTGGGTAATAAGCTGAAGACGTAGAAAGAAAAAACCCATTAAGTTATATTAGTCAGTAAACCCAGTGTTTAAGTTCTGAACATACAGTGCAGGAGAAGAGAGCAGGGAAAAAAGCCCTCTGTTTTTTTATAGCAAGTTGTTCCATTGCATTCAGCAGCCCGCAGACCTAAAGATGAACTCCCACATCCCAAGGAGAATCTTCCTACAGCTTAATCAACATCTTCATTTTCATCAGTCCTTTACACCCTTCTGTTTAGTGTCTATGTAAAACAAAAATTATCCACTACTGTTAAGAAAAATCAAAGTGATTGTGAAGGTTCAGTTTCGAAAGAGGGGTGCAAAGAGGTGAACGTGGTCTAAGAAAGAGGAATTCAATCATTGTATGAAGGAATGGAACAGGTGCCCAATAACACTGCCGAGGAAAAGCACAACAGCCAGGGATGGGACTTGGAGCAAACTCTCCTGTCAGAACGGGTATATCGAGTATATCATTAAAACAGCACCTTGAGGCGGATGCTTGACTATACAAAGGGTTAAGGAGCAGGAAAAGCCTAAGCTTAAGGCTACTTTTGTTCCCAGGGCAGAGATCTCCATTTGCAAAGCTACTCTGAATGAATCAAGGAATCAGTCTGGCACTGATGATGGCTTTCCTGAGGTGGAAAACAAGCAGGCAAGAAGAGAAGCTAACAAAATAAAAGCAGAAAACTTCTCCAGTGGGTTATTCATTGACTATGAGTGTAGAAACACCTCCCATACAACAACAGACCTGCAGACACTTTCATAACCCTCACCGCTTTTCTGGGTAACACAATTGCTTATTCACAGCCAGTTATAGAATGGGATTTTTTTTTTCATCTTAATCCTGGCTATACTATTAGATATTTGCAAAATATGGAAGCTTCCCTTCAGAAGGCAAAAGAAGACTCATTTTTACAAGAGGAAGACTTACAAACATGTTTTATGGAAAACACATACATATTTTTCTACCTTCTAATTTACTAATATTTTCCTTTTTTTAATGATCTGTTTCCCTCTCTTCAAGAGCCAAGGCCACTAACAAGCACAAAAGAAAATAAAAGCAGCTCCAGAAGAATCAAGGAGACATTTCCACACTTTTCTTTCCCTTCCCTTAAAAGGACATAGAGCAGCAACAGGGATGTCTCTGCCACCCAAAACATCTTTTTATTCCAAGCATAACTCCTCATCTTCTTAAAAAGCAGCAATGAAACCAACTCCGATGAGGAGCCAAGACTGGACAAGAGGCACTAAAACTAGGCCTGAGATACTGCCCAGCACTGTCAGCTGCCCTGGTCACAATCCTCCTCTTTGATTTTCTACTGGCAGCAATCCTGCCGTTGCCTTTCACTAGACCAGTAGTTCACAACCAGACCTCTTCAGAAAAGCTGGACGCAAATCACCATATATTAACTTAAGCTAAGAAAAGCAAGCACTGTTTAAAGACAGAATGTTCTGGGGTTTGGGGGGTTTGGATTCTCTGTTTTGTAGAATGCATCCCTACCCTCACTCCAAGTCGCTGAACTCCCATGAAGCCCAAACTGAAGAATTGCCCCAGCCATTCCTCACTCACTGAGTCAGAAGCCAACACCCAGTCTCCTTCCCCGCCCTCAGGGAGCCAGGGCAGAAAAGGCATTGGCTACAGTCACTGGAACAAAATGACAGAGTAATTACTAGTCAAGAGGCAGTAATACAGGCCTCAAACTGACCTCTGCAGCTATTCACATTCACATAAGCATCATATCTTTTCCCAACCCATCCTACAGACATACAGCTAGGACTTTTTTCATTCCTGTTTGCATATCAAAGCAGGGAAAGGAACAAGGGAACTCACTACCATGCTCAAGAGCAGTAATTGTTGACCAGATCAGAACTTCCTAGCGGCTGTTGCCTTATGCATATAAAGCAAAACAATGCATTTCAAAAGCAATGGAATGCCCTCTTCTCATGAAAATCCACTTGGCAGACCTTCAATTATTGCCACCATTGTAGATGAACTAGCACTGAATTTTACATCGAACTCTGAATGAGAATTTAGAAAGCTTTAATTACCAAAAGTGTCAATCTTTCAGATCAAATAGCTTCAAGGCCTTTCTTTTGCAATTTCCACTTGACCTTCTACTTCTCCAGCTGAGTTTTAAGGTGATAAAAAAGCCGAAGTATAACTAAAAACACAGACACATCAAGGAAAAAAAAAAAGCCATACCCAGAAAGACAAAGGTTAAACCTTAAAAATGGTCACAAAGCTACTTTTGTATTTAGATAAGCAATTAAAAATAAACTCATTTCAATGGAACAAGCAGCTCACAAGCAGCTTTAACCACAAGACACTAACTTCTATTCCCACAATTTCAAGCATATCAACAATACAGGATTATATTCTTGACCAAAACTGCATCATGTCCATTCATCACCACTCTGGAATGCACATTCCCAAGCAGGCAAGAAAACTATGTAGGCAGAAATGATCAAGGCTATTTTAAAATATGCATTGTGCTTCTACAGAACTGTATCTTTCACCTACCTGGAACTGTATTTAAAAATGGAGACTTGGCAAACCCGGAGCCCTTAAACAAGAGCAAAATTCTCCTTTTTTGAAAGTTGATCTGATCATACTTTAACTTTAAAACTGCAAGAATGAAAAACCACAAAACTATAACCTGAAACTCGAGTTTGCAAACTAAAAATGCACTCAAGTTTACACAACCTTTACTTCACCCCTGTATTACTCCAGGACTCCTTGCACTACAGAAAGCAGCTCTGTTGAACTTCAGTATTTTGAATGTAATAAATTCTAAGAAAATAACAAAATGGTTACAGACCAGAGGAAATGACTAGTGTAGAAGTTTAAGTCTCGCCCCATCTGTTACATTATCTCTTCAAACTTCACGTTCTAAAGCAAGTTAAGGCTTTAACTGACAAAAGAGAACAAATTCACCTGAAGAGTGCAAAGTTCAAAAAGAAGCAAGGAAGAAAGGTAACAAAAATCCCACTTGGCTGTATTTCCCCCCTCTGCAAATACTGTTTCACATTGCTGCACATTAGCTCCAATCTTGTTCCACAAAAAAATAAAAAGGAAATCAACAGCAGAAGGGCTTCCACACTCTTGTCCTACTTGAGTAAGCACCTTGACTCTTGAGTGGGAAGGTACACATCAAAGCATAATCTAATTTAATTTCACATATAAACTTCAGTTCTTTCAAGAGCAGAACTTCACTAGTACCACACTCTTGCCCTTGGATATTCCTCACCACCAGCAGCCCAAACATCAGGTGTGTACTGGTATCTGCAAGCAAAGGACACAGAAGGCCAATTTTGTGACAACACGTTGTCTTTTCTGCACCTTGGATAAATCAGCAACATATTTTTAAGACTGCTTCATAATCTTTTCTTAAGGAACCTGAAGTTATTACAAGGTGATACAGAGAAAAAAATAAAAGTAGTTAAAAGCTCTTTTCCCATTCCACCTCTGCTTTACACCTTGCAACTACACAGTAAACTAAGGATGTATTTTAGCTGCCCAATCCTGACAAATACATGACAAATTGAAGACATTAAAGTTCCATGAGCATGTACCAACTATCAGCTTGCATGCACTTATGCTGGTGACATTTTTCCTTTACAGTGCACTTTCAAGTCAGGAGTCAGTGCTCCCAGCCCTGTTTACTCTCAAAAGATCAAAGACAGACATGCTTTGTCAAAACAATAGTGTTGATCATTGATGCACATATTTAACAGACTTAAATATTGAGACCAATGGCAGTGCAACACGAGGCAGAAGAGCAAAGTTTCAGCAACGGCCTGTCCAAACTGAAGGGAAGGCTATTGCAAAGCATCAAGTAGAAGACAGATTACCATAATCATTTCAAATAACCTACAGTTCCACATATCTACATAGTACACATCATTGCATCAGTAAAATTAAATGCAAACATCTGTATTACTACGAAATAACTGTCAAAAGCAGTCTTTTAGGTTTACTTAGGTGTTCTTTAGTGATAGGATACAACCATATTTTCAGGTTTTTTTCTACTGATTTTGCTTTTTCCAAGATGAAATCTGAGCTTCTCATGTAAGCAAGTGATAAACATCCAAACATACACAACTGTAGTATCTGAAGTTTACACTTGGAAATCAGCCTAAACAAGTCTGACAGAATGGTAAAGTTGACTAAGTTGCAAAGCATTTTTATTTTTTAGTAGGTTCATTTTACATTTGTTCCACAAGACATTTAAGGGGCTCTCCTCCCTATCACCAAAAATATTAGTCTACTCCAGTGCAAGTTAGAAGAACATTTAGCATAAGCCATTTATATCAATCCACAAAAAATCATCTAACACAACCAAAAGTAATGCTCTTACTTAAATGAGCTTCAGTTACTTTCAGACTCGCTTTCAAAATTGAGATGAGGAAGAAGAAAGTTTGTACACTCTACAAGCACTCAGTAAGAAAAATAAAAATTACTGAGGTATTAAAGAAAGCTACAAATAAACCCAAGTAAATTCAAGCAGCAGTTTGACAGCCATTAATGTCTAACAGTGAAAATCTAGACATATCGGCACTGTAAGTAACACCAAAGCTTTCTGCTGGCAGGTTGAATAGCAGGAGAATGTTACAGCCTTTTTAGAATTGTCATTAAACTACTGGTGGTCTCCCTGTCTGTACAGGCCTGAAGAGCTGCCTTAATTCTCAGCCCTCAGTACCTAATAGAGACACATCACTGAAATTATCTTCTATAGCAGTCAGTTTGGTACCTTTTACAAACACAGAAACAACAACAACAAATAAATTATGTTCAAGTACAGTGTTTTGATTTTGCACAGGTAAGACACATTAAGTGAAGAATCCCAAACTAATCACTACATCAAGACATGCCCATAACATAACAGTGGATATTATGACTTCAATTCAACTCTGAAATAAGTATCAACTATGCAGTAATACAAGCAGAGACATTACAGGCTTAGGAGACAGACTTATGAGAAGCTGCTCTTTCTCCCTAAGTCATCATAATTTCTTCAGGATTAATCCTTGATTTCTAGCCAAGCTGTGGTGGAGACAAGCACATAGAGTATTTCAGAAGAGGAACTCTGAACATCAAGACTAAAAATAGAAGTCTATACATAACTACTCAGAGATGCTACCCGTCAAACCTACCTCTTAGCAAGTATTTCTCATCTGTGCTTAATGGGCAGATGTCTTTTTTGTTTAGTCAGCACATTTTTTTAAATGGAAGAGTATGACTGATGTTCTAGCTGTTTATCCAACCCGCTAGAGAAGAAACTGGGTAAGCTCTTAGTTACCAGCTGAAATGTTTGCATAATTTTGGCAAATGACCTGTTTATCACAGGCTACAGCTACAGTTCATTCAAGTGTTGTCCTGAAAAACTATCAAGTTACAAGTCAACAAGAACCAGATACTGGGGATGGTGGAAGGAGAAGAACACAACAAACTTGCAAATTCAGCAAGTCTCAGTTCTTTCAAAGGAACATCTTCCCAAATGAGTAAGAAACCTCAAGAGTTTAGCTTCAGTACACAAGATAAATCTTTTTGATGAGTCAGTTCAATGCAGAGAAACTATTCAATCCAGAGTATTCTTAAAAAAAAAAAAAATCCTGAAGACTTCATAGGGGAAAATAAAAAAGCTGGTCATAACGATGAGGTGTAAAAGAGTACTTCCAGCAGAGACAGCTGTAGCACAGTTTTATCAGTAAAGCCAGAACTGAACAGCAAAAGAAAACTCACTGTCAAAATGCTTTCAAAACTTGATTGATAATAGTCATGTATCCTCTAATGAATTGCAAGAGAAATTTAAGTGCAGTGACAATACCTAAATTTGTACTTCTTGTATCAATGTATTGATTTAGTTGCATCTTTTCCACTGATTTTTGTAGGTTCACCTTCAGAAGTAATTTCTTCTGAAATTTAATCCTCTAAAAGATACTGTAATGTTATCAAGACATGAAAGTAATGCATCCTTCTTGCCTCACTGTGCCATTTCAGTTGACTCAGATTAACACGTTGAACTGAGCTGTGGAAATTTTTTTCTTCTATGGAAGTTAAGGTACAACTACAAAAAAGATCATTTAAATATATATATATATGAAAACCAAATTTTTTGTCCCAACAATCACTACAAGGAGTGCAGACTTTACACCCAAAAGAGTAAGAAAATACTTACTGTGTAATTACACTGTTAGTTAGGTTCCTGCTGTAAAATCATTACTGATTCTATTCTCTTCACCGCATTGCTATAGAGGGGAAAATATACTGCACTCTTTTACAACTGGAAATTTATGTTTCAGTGCACTGTCACTACATACTGTGTAATCAAATAGCAAAGGCAATTTTAAGTACACCAGTTGCTTATTCCTGAATATACACTATTGGTTCAAGAGATTTTAGGCACAAATTGTGCATATTTTGCAGTTATGGGAATTGCAGTAAACAGGTGTAGACACACCCCCCAATCAAGGAGACAATGATGTCATGCTGCACAACAGCAGGTAGTCTTAGAACTACCTAAAATATTATATATGACACACATATACAATATCAGTTAGATACTACTACTTTGTTTTCCACCTCTCAGCAGAATACAACAGAGATGCTTAATTTTTGATCCAAAAAAAACACTGAACTCAATCAGGCTTAGAATCTGAGGTACAGGCAACCTGTAGAATATATTAAACATGCTCCCTGGAAACAAAGGCTAAACTGTGCATTGCTAAACTTGCCCTTCATTGGTAATGGGCTATTATTATGCTTCTTACTTAGAGGCTTACTTTAGATTAGACATTCACTTCCCCCAAACATCCAGCACCTTATTTTCAGTGAGGATATGGATTCTCTGTGTATTCAGAAAAAAAAAAACCAAACAGTTTATCCTTGTAACAGTCTCTTCAGACTGCTGGAATTACAGATTTTATACTTTTGGACTTATTTTTCCTCTTCCCGTGATCCTTGTAATTCAGGTACTACCTGATCTAACAACTATTAATAAAACTAAATAAAAGTAAAGACAGCAAACAAAAAATCAAGTCAGTCTAATCTTTATTCATGTTCTAGTCCTGTAGAAGAAGGTACTGGCATAGTTACCAGGTATGATGTCCATTAAGCATGAGACACTGAAAAGAAACATTCATATGTTAAATTCTTCCAATTCTTCACACCAATTCAAGCAAAGCAACGAGCTCAAACATCTATACAATATATGCTATATGGCAGTAAACTACTTCCCACTGTATCAGTCATCATCAATAAAGGACCATTGTTCTTTTTAATCCCTCCCCTCCCCTGCCCAGTCACACAGGCTTTTTTCTACCTAATCCACCCACTCTTTAAAGCCACACACGAACTTTTCAAGGCTGCTTGTTTGCAGCAGCTCTAAATAAACCACACAAACCAAACCTCTCACACACACTAATATTTTTGAAGTGAAAGTTAACACAAATACAATTTAAATGAAGACAAGTCAACAACTGGGCCCAGTAAGAACTGTGTGTAGTCAGCAGGGAAGAAGTGTTGCTAAAGAAAATGGGGGCTAAAGGCACGGAATGAGAGCTAGCTTTGTTCACAGGCAGTAGCCTAAGTGCCTATCAGTCAGCAAAAGCATTTTTAAAACAGCTGCATCAAAGCTTTCTGCAAGTTAGTCAGCATGTGACAGGCCAGCACATTACAACAGTGCCACAGCAATCTCTGCATAATAGGAGTGCTCTGAGTGACCTGAAAGGTCAGTGTTTTCAAGCATTCCAGTAATCTGTAAATTGCCTTGGCTTATCGCTTGGAAGCAACATAATTACATTGCTTGAAGGGCTAGGACAGTAAAGACAGATTTTAGGTATTATGTTTTGGTCAGCTACATACTAACTTCTACATTGAAAGCATATTCAGGAAATACAGACTAATGTAAAAATTTAAAAAAACCCCAAAAAACAAAAAACAATAAAACTTGAAAAAGTCTGCTCTTATGATAGAGGAAAAACTACTGAGTTTTGAAACACTGTAGTAGTTTATCAAGTATAAATATCTTTAAGTGTTTATTTCTCTAATAAGTGTTTCAAAACGTTCAAAGTTGTTTTCTACAAAACTGATTTTTAAACACAGCAAGACTGCAGCTACTACTGAGTAAATTAAAATGGTCCTATTCTGGAAGTTAAAAGGTAGAGCAAGCAAAATGCAATTTCACACTAACAGTTTAGTTCCATTTGAAAAACGGTACTTTCTATCAGAGAAAAGTTATTACTGCCAGCTATAAACATTCTAAGCAACTTACAGCAAAGCAAGGCTGGTCATCAACTTTATTAACAAATTTTTCTACAAATAGAAAAGAAAAACCGGAACCCTCAGTTAATCTACCTCACGAGATTAAAAATGCCATATTTAGTTGCCAACAACTTCATCAGGAAGAGCGAAACTATTTCAACCCACTATTTGATTCACGTGCTTCTGTGCTGCCCCACAGCACAGCACACACATCCCAAGCTGATCCCACGGCTCAGGGAACAGGCACCAGGACTGGCAGCTCACCACAGTTTACTTCACCCTGTCCTGTGCAGCACTTTTGCTGCTCAGCAGATCACTGTCTGCTTCCCCTGCCACTGTATCACTAATAAAAATAGTTGTAGTGAATTCAAGCATTCATCATTGACACAGGGGGGAGTAAAACAAAGGAAAAATGCAAAGAACACAGTAAAAATTCTTAATTTTATTTGACTCCTAGAGAAGCAGGAAAAAAAATCTATGCAATATTTCCCTGATTGCTTGCTTTCATTAAAAGTATTTTTATTATCAGTAACTACTTAAAGGCACGGTTGATAATTTTTTAATGGAGATAGTAAATGCAGTCAGAAGTTCAGGCTAGCAAAATGCATGCTGCAGAAGCATCCCATTTGAGTTTAAAATATCCTGCCTGTTTAAGATGCTAGCACAACTTGAACTGCAGGACACAAATCTCATATTATCATAAACCAAACTAACTTTACAGCCAAAAAGGTATTCCCAGCATTACATTAGCAATGATACACTTAAGAGGTACCCTCATAACGCTGGAATTAAAACAAACAAACAAACAAACAAAAACCAAACAAAAAAACAAACACCACACCACCACCAAACAAACCAACAACATTGGTCATTCTAAAGGAGCGATGATCTCAGCAACTCTCAGCCACTGGCTTCTTACTGTTGTTTACACATCTTCCCAAGATAAAGAGACATTTACTGATTGCAGATAAACACAAGTGAGAAAACCTTTTACATTGGCATTGGTTTATTTCAAATGAATCAATTCTGACTTAGCACAAAGGCTAAGACAGTTATTCAAAACCAGAAATCAAACAAACATGTAAAGTTTCAACTTCCATCCCCAAAGCTCCTCTTAACATGCAGGATAGGCAGCTATGAAATCAAACCAATTACAAATGGCTGTATTTCAATTTAACTGGTACTAGTGCACCTAAAGTAATGTAAAATACAGCAGTCAGTAGCTCTAAGACAAACATAATAGGCTAAATATTCAGAGTTGCATACTGACAAGGTATTCAAACTATTTAACCAACAGATCCCCTAAATCAGGGGCCCTCAAACTTTTTAAACAGGGGGCCGGTTCACTGTCCCTTAGACACTGTCGGGGGCTGGACTATAGTTTGGAAAAAAATGAATTTTATTCCTTGAACACAGACACTGAATTCTGGCATATCAGACAA
>JAWWLV010000018.1:15542918-15561690 GCA_035041135.1 Platyrinchus mystaceus | reverse complement strand
GGGGGGGAAGAGGGAGTTCTGTAAATACCGGCGGGCCGGATTGAGGACCCTGGGGGGCCATATCTGGCCCATGGGCCGTTGTTTGAGGACCCCTGCCCTAAATTGAAAGTCAGCAGTTTCCTGGGCAGTTCTAGGATGGATTTACCATCCAACTATCAACAACAAATAAACTACAATAAACTAGATGAAGAGGATTGGAAAAAATAAGCCAATATACTACAGAGTGCTTCTACAGCATTGTATCGCATTCAGATGAAACATGTTTTTGGTTCAAGCCATGAACATGCTTCTTATAAACCTGCGTAACTTTCTTGTACTCCTTAGCTAAAGGCTCCCTGTTTTGGGAGCATTAATCTGGTCTACATTATCCACAGAGTGCAAAACCCAATCAAAATGCAAGTCCATTTAGTACTCTCAGATGAGATTACCCTCCAGGAATTTCCATTCCTGCATAACTGGGTTATAAACAGAGAGGTTTATCCTGTATGCAATGGCCAATCACTTTCCACAACTTAATTTCAATTTTGAAGGAAACACAAGTTCTTTTGTCAGAAAGCCATGCCTTCAAGTTTGGCTTCAAGATCTTAATACCCACTGGAAAAACTATTTCAGGGAGTCCAGGTTTACAGGGAAATCCTGTACCTTTTCCACCTAACACTGTGCTGGAAACCTAATTCACGTGGAAGCATTCTTGGGCAAAGGAGCATTTTTTCCAAATAACACGTAGGAACAATGCTGGATCGAGTGAGATTAAAAAGTTTTTAAACAAGCATCCTGTGCTGAGAGGGTTAACATGATCTGGCCTTCTCCCAGATATCCTTCTGGGGAAGCCAGTCATCTAAAATTAACATGAATTACATATTTGAGTCTTGCAATTTGTTCAGATAACCAATACTTGGCATTGTTAACCCCAGGTACTATCCTGATCCCATACAACTTAAAACCAACTAATTACTTGACACGGCATTGTCAAGTAGCACCTCAAAGTTACTTCTGGAGTTTCACAGTTACAGTCATTCTAATTGCTACTTTCTACTAGAACCAAGGAACCTTCAGATTACATAATTTACGCCTAGTATATTTTCAACAAAGCTAAAAGAAGCTACGTTTATAATCTCCCCTTTGGTTTTTTAGGGTTTTTCTTTTATTTTTTAAGACTTTTAAATATTTTTTTATACATTGTTTTATAGCAATGTGTGCCAGGTCAGTCCTTTTGCAAGCTCATGTCACCACTGCTGTAATTTAAGTAATAGAAGAACTGACATTCTTGTTCAAATTTCACAATCTGTCCTGTTTCATTATGCTACTGCTTCTAGTTATAATTTGTTATTACCACCTTTTAATTAACTCTACTTAGTAAAATTGAGCAGTATCTCTTCAGCCACAAGATACTTCTTAGTAAGTTTTGTGTTATTGAACTTTGTGATTAATATAATTAAGTCACTAATGCTGCAGCAGGAGTGCCACTTGTAGCAGCTGTGATCTAAAGAAAATAGCCAACAAGGTCTGTAGGAAAAGGCAATGAATGTTATTCCAGTCACACCAACTCTTCTTCAGGAGCGATGTCCAAAAGCCTGACCATATGTTCTCACGTGTATACAAGTCTCTGTATCTTGCTCATTCTACGTCCCATCTGGGTACCTCCTAAGAAACAGTCACCAGCCCAGAGTGTAAATAGCTGGAACAGGTCCATTTAATATTTACAAGAAAAATTTTAATCTGGATACATAAAAGGGGGCCATCTGTTAAAGCAATTGCTGACCCAGTGGGGCAGAGGGGAAGACACTGTTACTGGACCCAATTCAAACTAGGCAAGGAACTGCTTATACAATCCCAGAGGATCATGAGTTGAAAACTAACTACTGCTTGTTTAGGAAGAGTGAGGGAAATATTTTATAATTAAGTTCCTAAGAAGAACTCAAATGTAAAAGGCAGTGGTGAGGAAGACAGAAGACTGCTCTTCAGTGCAGTACTTACTGGGAAAAGCCTTGAGAACTACAAATAAAAGAAACCACCTACTTTTGCTCAATTTCTACTTTCAGCGTCAGTACTTTGCATATGTAGGGGTAGAGAGACAAAAAGACGAGCAGAGCCAAGTTCTGCTATTGCTTCCTCTGCTATGGAAAATTAACCAAACACCCTATGATGAGTTATGAAGGCCAAAAAGGGTCACAATATCTTTGCCCACTTCTCCCAAGAATGTGAACTTCTCCAATGCAACACTCCCTACAGCTATCATCTTACTGAATTTAGGTTGCCCTCCCCCATCACAAAAGGGAAGAACATCTGTTTATAATGGATTATGAACCAAGAATCCTATTAAAGATTACCAAATGCTCTTGAGAAAATAAAATACTATTTTAACATACAGCCAATATTTAAATTTTTAGCACCAACAGTAAAGTTATTTTTCCAAGTGTCCAAATAAATCCTGATGTGCATATGGAGGAAAGAACCCTAAAGAGCTACTGCGATCCTGCAGAGTCAGGAATAGTAAACATAAGCCAAGTGCCCAGTCCTGCACATACTGGAGCATTGCTCCAACCCTGCAGTAGCCCATCTACATAACTCAAGGAATCCACAGGGCTTGGGGCTTAAGGAGTTATCCAAGGATATAACACAGCAAAAAAATCTCATGGATAATCAAGTAGACACCACTGTCCCTGGACAAATCACCATACTTGTGGCCTCAGCAGTGCCTTTTACTCTGCAGGAGCCAAGGGACCCACAGTGGACCATACAACATTCAGCTCAAAATGACTCTCCATTTTCTCAGACCTTCACTGTCACAGCCCCTTGAAACAAGAGCATCCCTTGCTATTTATGAGTGTAGAGCACACATTTGAATAATCAATCCCTAAAATAGCATAACTATAAGACAAGACAATATTTTCATTTCAGGACTTTTTGGACTGAGCATAAATACACCGTAAAGAATCATGGAATTCATTTTAAGACTTCCCTACGGCTGTGTGCTTAATCAGTACATTCAGTAAAGAAGTCATTAGCAATATATTTGCCTGAGAAAACACCGAGCACAGTTTGATATTAATTTTTTTTGTATTTATACCATAATAACAAGGACAAATTTGGGGGATATAAATGACCAATGTGTTTCTTAACCCATAACAAAAACTTAACAGTATAACCGTTTGCTTCAAATACTATCCCTTAACTCAAACAGACACTTAGAATTTTACACAGTGCTCTAAACCAAACATTGGGACTATTCATTTTGACATGGACAGGCATATGGCTTTACTCTCCCCACACTGTGACTGTAATCAGATTTTTCCCCACCACTCTGGTGTAGACAAGACATGGCCTCTCCTCTGTAGAGGACAGAAGAACAAAACAGAAGAGAGGATCCTATTTCACACTGCACTTATCAGCAGGGCCTCTACCAAATGGGCGAACACTCGGGGCCTTGGTCAGAACTTCATCAACTTTGAGACAAAACCTTTGGATGAGTGCTGTGACCTGAGATAGACAAGACTTTTGCATAGCATTTCAAGTAATAAAACCAAAATATTTAGCACAATTCAGAGCTTGAGTAGTTCACTAGTTACAACTCTGTTCCCAACTCAATACCTTATGCTGAGGATTTAGTATTTTCATGACCACCCAGGTTTTGACAACAATGGTACCTTGCAGTGTTCAACACAGACATATATTCAAGCTCAGTGACCACTCTTGACTTCAAGCACTAATTTAAGATACGATGTTTTGAGCTTTTTTCTGCATGGTATCTCTTCTCACAGAATGCAAGTAGTAGTGCAATATGCACATTAAATACCTATGATGTACAATAACCTGTTTCTAGACGTTTTCCTTGACACAAAGATTATCTAGCTGGTCACTGATAAGGTCTTACTGATTTTCCACTCTACAAAGGTGGAACCAGTTGCCAGGTAGTCAGATTTCGAGCTCTGTTTACATTACAGTAATCTTTATGCTGAACGTTGAACCAGAAGCAAACTCCAGAATACACTTCATAATGACCTACAGAGTGTAGAGCTCGTGGCTCTTCTCACATTGCAATGAAATTCATACTGAAAAACGCACCTAAAGCATCACTTGGTAGCTGAAGTTGCTGACAGTCATAACAAGGAATTTTAGAAAATCCAAACCCAAAATACAAGTTATCTATATAATTTCTTCTTTGAAAAAAAACCAAACAAAGCACAAAATATTAAAATTAGTATTTCCTAAGATGAAAATACAACTTATGGAAACACTATCAAAATTCAATGCAGTAATTTTAAAGGATGCTTTTTTCAAGTAGGAGGCAGATTCTTAAATTAAGCCAAGTTCTCAGTTACTTTCCCATTTACATTTTCTATGTATTTATTTCTTTGTTGGTACAGTTGAAGAATCTCACCAATGACTGGAGAACTGATCTGGCTTTACAATGTTCATGTACAGACTTACATTGGAAAACCAAAATACTGTTCCAAACTTAGCTATCTCACAGACTATATTAAAAAACACTTTAAAAGCCTGCGTATATATCCTCTACAAGGAACAAATACATTCCTGTCTCCAAGTAAGATTTTGGGTAGAGCACTAACCCACATTTATGAAAACCATAGATCATTCCCCCTTAAAACAGGAAACCAAAGAATCCTTGCAATCAGCATGTCTTGAACCATTAACATGATCATGTTCTCAACTTCTGATTCAAGGCCTAGTTAACACATACATGCCTGGAACTAGAAAACAAGTTAGAATAACCAAAATTTCATTAATTACAGGACTGAGGTGAAAGACTGGGAAATATTCTTCATTAATGTATTTAAAATTAGAAGAAAGTCTCCAGAACTCAGGTTTGCATTCAAAATAGCTCAAGGATTCAGTAACTCCTGGCCCCACATTTACTATTTAAAAGCTTTTTTTTTGGTTTGTTTGGGTTTTTTGGTTTTTATCAAATGTGGACTATATTCGAAACCCAGCTTAAAAGTAAAAAGCTTCACATCCCATTACTAAGACCCTGACACAGTCATTCCCACAGCATCCATCAGCATTGTTCAAAAAGACATCAGAGGAGATTAGGCCCCTTACGTTTTGCAGTAACAGACCAGATTAGACTGCAAGCTTTATTTCTCTCATAATTTTCTATTGTATACTACCAACAGCTACAACAAGCGTGTAACACCTTAATAAAAACACATTCTTTTACAGCATAGCATGGAAAAAGCTAAGTAATCAAAATTGAAGGGCAGTGAAAGACTGTTAAAGACTGTTGATAATAGGGCATAATACAATCAATCACAGCAGCCAAGATTCCCTCATATACAAATAAGAATTACTTAGTTTATCAAAAATTTTTGGGGGTTTTTTTGTGGGTTTTTTTTGTTTTAGTTTTCATCTGGTCAAATGTCCCAAAACACATGTGGACACAGGTGACACAGGCTCAAGACTCAAAAATATACTAAGTAAGTGTTAAGAGAAGACCATTCACAGAGGCACATTTTTTAATGCATTATAACCCCAAAAATGAGAAACCATATACCGTGTCCAAAGGGGTGACTGAAGGAAACAAGATCTGAAACTTGAACATAGAAGTCCTCCAATACTGTAGTATTTAAAAAATATTTTTAATCTTCCCATCTACAACTTTTAATGGGCAGTGGCACAGGAACTAATGGCTGAAGTACAAATAACATTGTCCATCTACTTGAAAGCATTTCTGCTTTGACAAGAAAATTTGTATCAACTGTATGCATCAGATTCTAGCTTCTAAAGCCATTTCTGTGATCAAGATCAAAAAGGCAAGAAATAATTTTGATAAAAAGGTATTACAGCTATACTGTAAGAATTTACACTGGCAAAGTTACAGGACTTACAAAATTAACTTTTTTTTTCCTGAGAACGCTATTTCAAACACATGACTTCTATAAATCTGAAAGCATACCAGTGAAGAGTTAAACCCAAGTGAGACAATATTTTGCAACATTCTTAAATTAACATAACTTGCAGTATAATTAGTTTGGCTGATACTGTATACATGTAGGCAAAGGGCCAATGTGATATGACCACGAGCACGAAGAGTTTCAAATAACTGCTATGGTAAGATACAACTTTGAATTTATATCAGTCTGTATACCAGTCTACAATCAAAATAGATACTATTTCGGTATTTAAAAATAGAAAAAACTTTAAGACAGTGCATGCACGTGTAGAAGACAGCATTTGTCCACAGCCTCACAAAAGAGCTGTATTTTAAGAGAGAAGTTTGAACTGGAAATGAGAACTTTACACTCTGATTTTATACAAGAGAAAATCCACAAAATTTAAGGTGATGCAATTTCACACAATCCCTCACATAGCAGAACTCTAACACAGCACTATTCAAGACAACATTTATCTTCAACTCCTATTTGTTGTTAATATAAATGCATCTGAACAGGGTTAAAAAGTATGTTTTATTTGTCTCCGTAGCTAGGCAATACCACCAGTGTGAAATATTACCCAAAATAAGTTACTCCTCCCATCATAAATATTTATTGTTGAAATGTGTGCGCATTTATGTTTAAATGCAATAAAGTATCTCTGGAAGCATACTTAAAAGAGGCATGAAACTCAGTAAGTCAACACTCGCTCTTAAGTTTTTTAAATTCCGCTCTGGGAGCTGAGGTTGCCTTGAATACACCTCAAAAGTAAGACTTTGGGATTTATAAAATCACCAGGTAACAGTATTACAACTATAGTAAGTTTGCTTGTTACTTAGTACCTCAAGTACTTTAGTTCTTCAGTAGCAATGCGGCAAGGTGTGCATTTTGCTTCAGCCTAGAGAAAATCACTTCTGAGTAAGAGCATACCGGCTAGTGACATCAGACCGAAACCACATAGTTTCACTCGAAAGCAAACACCACTAAGCCGAGCTCTGGCAACACGACGGGAACTTGTCGCGCTGAAGCCACAGCAACTACTCAGGCGCCACAAGATAAAAATTAGTTCGAAATTCAAATTCAAACTAGTTTCAAAGTAAACCTTTAATTTCACACGAAGCAGAAATAACCTGTTGAGCGTTCCTAACTCCACCTCTTCCCCTCGGGGACGCTCGGCATTACTCACCGCCGCGCCGTGCCGGGGGAGGTCAGAGTACACACCCCGCACTGCGCACCTGCACCGCCAACACCTACGGATCAGGTGAAGGACCAGCACAAGTTTCTGGTGGATTACTGCCGCCCCAAAGCTGTTTACCGTATGTCAGTAACAATCATCCCCGACTGATTCAGCGGCCACAGAAAAATCCTGCAGTACCGGACTCTCCCGGCTGAACCTTTCCTAATTGCTACCCGGTTCCAGCCTAGAACAAAAGGGCACGGCCAGCGCAGCGGCGGGAGCACGGGGGCTCCACGAGCCACCCCGCCGCCGGGGCCCCGCACCCGCACATCCAACAGGTGGGCGGCCGGGCCGGGGGGGCTGCGGGAGGGAGGCTCAGCGGGGAAAGCGGCCGGGAGGCTCCAGCCCGCCTCGCCAACCTCCTCCGTCAGCTGCCCCCGCCCTCGGCGCTGAGCCGCAAGCGCGGTGGGGCAATGGGCAAACCGCGCCGGGGGTACCGCGGGGATCGGAGCGGGCGGGGAGCGCCGGGGCCGAGCCTTACCTTCGAGGGAGCCGCCGCGGCCCTGGCAGACATTTTGTTTCCTTCTCTCCCCCGCAGCCGGGCGAGCGTGTGCGCGCTTGCAACTCCTCAGGCCGGGGGAGAGAAACTCGGCACCACCGCCCGCGCCTCACGCAGCCACCCGAATAAACATCCCAGGGCCCGGGGGGGAGGAGGAAGAGGAGGGCGGCGGGGAAGGGGCGGGGACGGGGGGAGGAGAGAGAGAGAGAGGAAGAAAGTGGAAGGGGAGCGGAGGCTCAAGTTGGATAAAAGTGCGGTGTCTCTCCCGCGGCGCCTGGCGCGCCGGGCCCGGGTCCCGCCGCCGGAGCGTGGGAGCGGCCGCGCTGCCCCCGGGCTCGTCCCTTCAGCGGCCGCGCCGCCCGCCCGCCGCGTGCCGCTCCCCCCGCGCAGCCACCGACATGTCCGACGGCCGGCACGGCCCATCCCGCCGCGGGGGGACTGCGCGCCTCGCCGCCGCCTCCCTCCGTCCCGCCGCCGGACCCGGACCCCCGGACGGCGGCGGAGCGGCGCCGGCGGAGCGGCCCATCGCGGCCCCGCAGGCTCCGCCGGGCGCGGCGCGGTGCGGGGCCGCCCGTGGGGCTCAGCCGCCGCCGGGCTCCCCCGCGCCATGGTCGGGGCGGCGGGGGCCGAGCGCGGCCGGGCCGGCGCAGCCTATGGGAGCGCGGGGGGCGTTTGAACAGCGGAGCAGGCCGGGACCGGCTCCGGCGCCGCCCCGGCCCCGCGGAGCTGCGGCACGGGGGGAGCCGAGCACGGCCCGGCTCTGCGCTCTCGGCGAGGCGAAGGAATTCCCGTCCTCCTGGAACTGGCCGCAGAACTGGGATGTCGATCAGCGCGGGCTCAAACCTGCTTTTGCGTTTCCCCATTGTTTGAAGGGGCGGGACATCAGTTTTCGAGTTCCTTACTTGTACATTTTGTTCTTGAGATAAAAGCAATAAAGACACAAAAAGAAAACAACTTGGGAAATTTGATTTGCTTTCAGGTGGTGACTGCATAGTCTTAGCATTTCCTATAGGAGTAGCTTTGAAAAATAAACTTCCCCCAGTATTTTAGGCACAGCGTTTTTAGTGTCTTTTACAAAGTAAGTGTTTATTTAAGCACTAAGATAAATATTGCAAACATTTCTTTCCATTTAAAAGGGAAGGCTTTTTAAAGATGTTATTTTACTTTTCGAGGTGTGTGCCTAACCCATGCACGATGAGTCTGTCTGAATATTCAGCTGGAGCTGACTCTCACTTTTGGGATGGCTCATGCCACAGAAAGCTGAGCACATACTCCCAAACTCTGTAGGACTGTCATAAGTTAAACAAACCACTTCCATAAGAATCACCCACTTAAGTGTTTCAAACCTCAGTGAAAAGATGTCATGATCCGTGTACTAGCCACGTCACTATGGTCCATAGTTTATGATGTTGATTAATTTACTGTTTAATATTAGATTTGAGCAAAAGTTGCATGACTAATCAGGTATATAAGCTGCCAGTGAAAGGAAAGTCGGTGAGAAAAAACCCCAGACCAAAATAGGAGTACTTTGCATTCTCTTTGCAAACATTTCACGAGATCTGGATGTCAGTAAAAGCCATGGTATCAGGGACATTATTTTCATGCAGTTGTACTTTTTATGTGCTACCAGCTGCTTTTGTGCTCTATGCAATCTTCAGAAGTACTTAAATTCTTTAAAAAAGTGAAAATTCATGATCCAAATCACTCCCTCTACCAAGAAACGCCCTACCCAAAGCTACTGTATGAGTTTTATGTTTATTCTTCTTTGAAAATAAACAAATTCATATTCCAGGAAATAGCTGAAGCAAATTCCCAAGGCAACAGTCTGAAATCAGGGGGGAAGGGCCAACTCAACTCTTCCACCATGGTGTGGAGAATGAGGCACTGCAGGGCAGAGAGAGCCCAGCAGGACCGTCCCCCAGCACACACTAGGGCAGACTCAAAGGCCCAGTAACCTCTAGCCTTTGTCAGCACCACCCCTGACTTTCTGACACCTGACTGCTCCCAGACTACTCGAGTACTGTCTCTTCACCCCTTTTCCCACAGAGACGCAGAGGCTGTGCTGAGCTCCGGAGGGGACTGTTCTCCATGGGAGCTCCCCCGTGTTGCAGCATGGACTTCTGCCAAAGCTCCTCCACTGGCCCCTTCCCTGAAAACACTATTGCATGGGTTTTATTTGTTAATTGCTAGATGTAACTAAGCCTCAGATTACTTTTTTTACTCTATCTACAGGTGTAGAAGGTGGAATGTGACATTTTTTATGCCCACATGTTTCATCATTGCCACAGTCTAAGAGCATTCACCAGAGGAGGCAGGAAGGAAAAGGCTGAGAACACAATAGGAAGGAGGGGGAAGATTTCAAGGTGTGGGGACGCATGAAAAGAAACCTGTGGAGGGTGACCTGATAAAGTGTAGGCTAAAATAATCTCTCCCTTTCATCTTTCTCCCCTTGAATAGCTCTGGGGAGGAGGACAGGCTGGGAGTGAAGACTGAAGATGATAAACCATGATGAGGCATATGGTAGGGGAACCAAAGGGGACTGCAGGCATGCAAACACACAGAGGTTGGAAACGGATCCCTACAATAAGGGAGAAGGACCATGGGCAAGGAAAGCAGTAGTTAGGAGAGAGATGGGGAACAAATAAAATGGCGAAAGAAAAATAGTAAGCAAAGAAAGTTCCAACAAAGATGAATGTGCCATTTTTGTATCGTCTTACACTGGATGAGAAAATGCCATCAGTCCATACATTGAATTTGACAAGGAGGGAAACTATTGAACAAGGAAGGACTTCTGCAAGGGGTTTGAAACGTCTGGCAGTTGGACATATATAACTCCTTTGGCCCACAGAGACTAACAAGATTGATTGTTTCTTTCTTTCTTTCCTTTCTTTCTCTTACTTTTTCTTTCCTTCTTTCTTTTCTTTCTTTCTCTTACTTTTTCTTTCTTTCTTCCTTTTCTTTCTTTTCTCCCTCTTTATCTTTCTTTCTCTTTTTCCTTCCTTCTTTTCTCTCAATCTCTCAATCTCTTTTTTCCTTTTTTGCTTTTATTTTTATTATTTGTTCCTTCCTTTCCTTCCTTCCCTCCCCACCTCTCCTCTTTTTCCTTCCAACAAGTTCTTTAAAATTCATCTCTACTCTTGCTATAAATTAGATGAGCTAGAAATGCCATCTTATTCTATTAGCACTGGCAAAATGTGTGCATTTGTTGGTAGATGCAAATTATTTTTAATTAATGTTTTTGCTTGTTTTTATACATAGCAGTAGCAGAACCATGTTCCTATTCTTTCAAATTCTTCCTTCAGGAGAATTTTTTCAGCTCTTCATTAATAAATTGCTAACAAGCAAAGCTTCCATCAACAGTACTGAAAATGCCAAATCAAATGTTAGTCTGGTCAACATAAAATCATTATCTTAAGTGAAAGTAACCTAGAATAATATTCCTATTTAACTTTTTTTTAGAAAAGTATTACAAAATTAATGTCTGAAAGAACATGTTGTATTTTGTTAAGGCTGTTGGGATACCAGTGTATTCATGTATGCCCTTTAAAAAGCTCTAAGGAAACAGCAGATGTCTGTGTATAAATATACACATATCGATTTATAGTGAGAGAGATACATATGTTAGTGTTTATGCATATATATGCCCTATATATATAGCACATTCAGTCAGATATGGATATATACCAAGTCCCATCTGTTAGCTGATCTGAAGGATCAGAATTTTAAAATAAATTCCTGTTACTAGCATTATAGGTCCTGAAAACAGGATGGCTTCCCCATTTTTAGAGAGAAAACTGTCTCAAAAGTCAAGTGCTGAAGAAAAGTAAGTGCTTTACTCATCCTTTAAGTAACATTAGGAGATGCCTAAAAAAAGTACTATTATATTTTCTTGGTAGGAAACCTAAAAATAAAACTATTATTTAACGACTATAGTTCAAATCATAACCCTAAATTGATTCAAAGGACACAGAAGGACAGTCAGGTGTGTGAATCCATCTTTCTAACTGAGAACATGTTACACTGCAAGAACAGGGAGTCTATTCTCTACTTTGTGTTGACTTAACTTTTTAAGAAACGTTCTGACCACTTAAAGATGGGGAAGAAAGAAACTGCAGAACCGCAGCCACTAGAGACTAATTCCTGTGGGTTTTGTGGTGTTGGTGGCTCAGAAAAAGAGAACAGTTCATATAAGATCTTTCAGAGATATCAGATGGTTTTGTTGTCCTATGAGGGAGTCTTGGGATGTTTAACTACAGTATGCCTATATATTACCAGTGATGTCATGCAGTAGTTGATATTGTCTGTTTTGTATTTGTAGCTGCCACCTGATTTCAGCATTTCAGGAATGAAGAAAAAAGGGGAAGAGAAAATCAGAATTCACCATATAAACCACAAGAGAAGAAAGTATCTGTTTCTACCTCAAGAAATAACAAAGTGGTTTAAAGCTGTGGGAAATCCACGTCCTTAAAATTACACAGAACTTCAGTGTCTTGATGAATCAAGTGCCTAGGGAAAAAATTAATGTAGTAATGATGTCTAGTAACGATTCTTATCTTCCTCCCACTTCCACGCAGTTAAAGGCTGCTTCCTATATCTACTTACTCTTTAAAAGGCTGTATATCACTGCAGGTGCCTCTCCTAAAAACACTGTAGATAATCGCTAAGTATACAGGGAATAGAGACTTCCAGTAACTCCTTGCCTCTCACATACTGGAACTATTAGACAAAGACAAAATCCTGAATGTCTGTACTTTACCTCTCATTAACAGGTTAAAGCACACATTTCAAGTACACACCAGAGGCTGAATATGCCCAGAATACAAATAAGCCAAATCTGTTCGTACAGTCGGCCTGTCTTAAACATGTGCTGTTTAAAGTCATTGTTATTTCTTGTTTAACATCTTAAAAAAGAGTACTAGGTTTAACACAGTGCAAGTTTTTCTTCTGTTCAGCCAGAATAATCACTTCAACTTTTAAGCAAATGGGAAATGTACAAATAGAATTAAAAGTAGGTTGCAGTGGAAACACAACATCATTTTCAGCCTTAAAATACCTAAAGAATTTGTCACTGTAGAGCTGAAGAGTAGAGTCTCCTTGGTTTGGACCAGGTCTTAGAGAATCTTTGTCATCTGTATAATTATGTGTAGTGACAAAATCTGAGACCACTGCTGAAGAAAATGTTATCTGTGAATTCATGTGGTTCATGGTAGCAGAGCTAATTTATTAGAGAAATTTATTACAGAAATGTTATGTAACTATTCTACTTTCCATCTCAGATATTTTGTGAACAGAAATGTGTATTTCAATGCACTGCAGCTCATCAGAACTGATTTTACAAAATGCTTCACTGTTAAGTAGCCACTGCATGTCAAAATATCAGATATTCTGAACTGTGTTACTTTCTCCAGGTTTATTTGGTAGAGAAGGGACTGTTAAAATAATCAGAGACAGCTGTGAGACTTCAGCAGGTGCACTTTCAGTGAGTTTGTGGTTCCAGGCAGATTAACAGTCACACTGCAGACATTACTACACATGCTCCACTGATCCAGAATTCTTACTGTCATAGTTTGCTTTTAAAGAGCATGACTAGCAGTTCATTCTTAAAAATGCTTGCCCAGACAACAAGTAACATGCACCAAAGATTAACTGCACTGGCAACTTTAGAAAATAAAAACTAAAACAGACACAGGCTTCGTTACTTACAAACTTTAAGTATTTCAGGAAGGCAGCCCAGGGACAGTTTAACAAAATTGATTCATTTAATTTCCTTGCCAGCAAACAACTCTGTATCCAAAGCCAGAAATCTTCCAGGAACCCTTGTGCAAAACACAAAGTGACAAAAATGTTCCCTGAACCCCCCCCAGAAAAATTCCCCACATCTAAGGAGGAACAAAGATGGGGAGAAAAGATGTGGTTTTCCAACCCAGATAGTTTTGAAAGGCGAGATCACTTCTACACTTTCTTGAGCACAAATAGCAGGCTTGCAATGAGTACTATGGGAAAGTATCATGACTCATTTTTGTTAATGAAAAGGGCTTGCATTCAGAATGGGAAAATATGTACAGAAAATTGTTACATTCAACACAAAAATATATACTGAAAATTGTTATACTGCTAAAAACATTTACAGATAATGGTTCAAAAATGTGAGCTAATTTGTTTCTTAATTCTTCATATAAGAAAGACTTCATTGCATAATTGCAAAAGTGTAGAAACTTAAATGACCAAACTTTATAAACTATAATCTATTTTTTTTGCCACTCAGCTTTTGTCTTTTAGAATATCAAATGTATTTTTCTCCTCTAATCTTCCTTATTACAACTGGTGCAAGACTCCATTTATTCTTTTAAAATTCACATGCACAAGTCCATCAAGTCAAAGGACTAACAATGTGCTTAAAAGCGGGAACACCAGATTACACCCACTTAATTCCAGTGTAATCTTTACCTTAGTTGGTAGCTCTGTCCTAGTAGCACCTGCTTTACAAGAGCAACTTCATTAAGGTTCAGAGGAGGTAAGTAAAGTGATTAAGCTCCTGATGGTCACACCCAAAGGGTTATGAACTCTTTCCATTTTAGTATTTGCTTTTGTTCCTACCTCCAGATATTAAAAACAGGTAAAAAGAAAAAGCATTTTAAAAAGATCCCTGTTTGTATCAGTGTAAGAAACTAAAGTTATCTTATTTGTACCCCCTGCAGCTTTCTTAACTATGTATTACTGGATGATTATATTGCACAGTGGTGTCACCACTGGTCTGCAATGATTTGTTGGGGCTCCCTTTGAAAATTATTATCCTTCCAAAATATATTAAGTCTGAGACATGACTGCATAAAATATTACATATAAACATGTTATAAAACACTACAGTAGAACAGAGTTTTATGAGTTTTAACTCGATATTTCAATAATTTAGCCTACACCCTCAATAGATTCTATTTAAGACAAGTTCATTGAGCATCACATCCCTTCCATCTTAAATTTAGGAGTGCTTTTCAGTTACTTTTAGTCTGTAGCAACTAAGTATACATCTGGTTATCTGTTATTACATATTCTATTTTAGCTGTGTCTGCAATCAACAGCAAAATTTAGCTCCCTGGGACAACATGTTTTGCAGTATGCCCCATTTTGTCTGTAACTGTTACAGTGTGGTTAATATTAATATTTTAATTATATAAATAGAGTAAGTTAAAAAGTTTTCAGTGTATGCAACAGTTTCAAGATGGCAATACACATGTGAGGATACTAGAACAGAAAGTGCTCAGTGTAGGAGGATATTGCATTATTTCCTGAGCTGTTGTTGTTGGCAGGAAAGAAAAACACATGTCACGGGTTGGCTTGTAGGCTTTGGTATGTCACAGCACATGAAATCAGTGGGCAATACACACTAAGGTGATGAAAGCCCCACATTCTTCTCATGTTACTTGACCACTTGTTTCTCCTCTTGCACCGTGTCAGCCCCTCCATAGCTGCATCTTACTAACTTTATGGGGAGAACTGAAGTGATACTCATTAAAAAATTATCCTTGTAGCACAGAGGCAGGAATAAGTGGACAAAGATGGGGACTTAAGCTGAATTTACTGGCAAAGATAACATGATTATGTATCTACACTTGTGTAGCATTTACCTACACTTAAGCACATAGATCACCGCAGCTGCAGATTTCTGAACCTGTGGACAAAAGACATCCTCTGCCTTAGAGAGGTACCTCATCTGACATAAGATTGCTTGTTTCACTCCTTGGATAATTGCATGGCATTTTTCAAGTAGTCACCATCCACGTGCAAGAGATTCTTAGAAGCTCATTTTTTTTAATTTGGAGATTCATGTAATATTAGCTGAATAAAGACATAGTGCAAACAGTTGTCACTGAATCCCTCAAAAGCCCTCAAAAAGCATGCATGCATTTTACACTTGGTCCCATTAACTGCAACCTGTAATGCATTTTCAATAAAATTTTTTTAGAAATAACTAAATAAAATTTTAATTCAAGATTTACATAACCAAGTTTTGACCACAGAGTAATTTTTAATATGTTTAACCCATTGAACAAGAGATTCAAGCAGATGTGAGGTACTAAATGAGAATTTTTTTCTATGTCATCACACTGCTTATACTGATACAGAGTCCAAACTTCACTTATTTCTCTCAGCTAAATAGATTCAGTCCAGCTCTCTAGGCATTTATACTGCAAGCAGATCTGTAAACTGATTTACATTTGCCAAACCAGAAGTTCTTCAGAGAAACTCTCATATGACATCTGCAGGAATGGCAGAGCTCAACTCCCAGCTGAATGCTGCTGGTTAAAACGGATCGTACATTTACTTACCCAGGAAACATTAGTATTTGATAAGATAAACATATATGGCTAAGGGTGTATCTTTATTTAAACTCCAACTTTAAATCTGAGAAATCTAGTCAGAAATTTTCCTGACCCTGCTGCATTACCAGAGGAACCATCCCTTTTTTATAGGACCATACATGCCACAACCTATATTACAGTGAAGCCAAGAGGCTTTAATCAGAGCAATACTTTAATCCAGCTAAACCAATAGAGTCAGTGCAGAAAGATTCAAAGCAAAAATATTTACAGTGCAAAGCTCAAAGCTAACAGGGCAAATGCTGTATTTCCACACTTGCATGACTGTTTCTCAGCTGAGTGTTTAGGCAGCACAGGCTTCACAGAATCCACATTATATCAATTTCATTAGCTAAGTCTCTTTACACATCTGTCAGTTCAATGCAGTGCGCAAGCTGAAAAACTGTAGCTATCACATCCTTTTTTAAATGTGTGAGATTATAATACTTGTGAAAAGTGCTAAATCAAGAGCCTAGGGACTGAAATCCTTCTTGTTTTCTGAGCAGGTAAAGCAAGGACAAGCATTAAAGCAAGTTTCCCATGGAAGTCCAGTCACTGTGGCTGTTTTCAGTTCCTTGATCCCTTTGCCTGAAAGTCTGTCCAGTATTTACAGTCATAGTATATTCTGAGTCGGAAGGGATCCACATGGATCATTGAGTCCAACTAATTTCCAATGTTACACTCTAGTCTAATAAAAGATACAGCTTCCCATCATTAAACTTGCTCCCTAGCTAGCAAGCACTTCAAAAGCCTTTTCCAAAATGGAGAAACCAATTTTTGTCAAGTGTTCAAACTTTCATGAGTCACAAAATACTCTTACTTCTTGTACTATTTTAAAATGAGTAAATATTATAATTGAGAAAAAGATGCTTGATGCTGAAGATATTTATACAGTTTCTCATGAAAAATGTAATAAGTGTTTTGAACAAGATCTTCCACAGGTACTTCATTTAGACGTGTTTTCCCATACTTTTCAAAAGCTCCTCATTAGAAGGGGCAGCCTTTGAAACACACTGGGGTTTTTTGTCTCCTGAAGACCCAATTACAAATAAGGAGCTTGAAATCAACCCTAGGACTCTTTCCTGGCTATGTGTCACACTGACATTTATTAGAACATCAAATATGTGCACTTCTGCTTTTTAGACATGCACCACTGAACAAATAGATTTCATACTACTTCTAAATGTTTCTCTCAGGGTACCCAATATTCTATTTTCACAACTGGGCATCTTGTTGCTTTCTGAACAATCAAGATCGTGGGGGAAAAAAAAAAAAAGAGCAAGCCTAGCCCCTAAATCATCACAGAAAGCATCCCAAACCTCTTTAATAGAAGAAACACCATTTTCATACACTTGTCTTACAGTACAGACTGATTTTTTACAGTCTCCTTATTTTCATTTCTATAACTGTATCAGGTTCCTGGTTGCACTAATAGGCCTTAATAGCCCTAATAAGTTGATTATGAAGATAATTAATTGTTTCTCTTTAAAAGCCCTGTAATCTGGAGGCAGCAACTGGAGTTGACAGAGATTTACCAGGATGAAGGTCGAAGGTGAGGTGGAGGCATTTTTCCTCCACCAACACCACAGTACTTGCCCTAACTCATATGAAATCTCTGTCTGTTCCCCAGCCAGAGCTGTATCATGAGCAGTTAACCCACTCATTATTTGTGGCACAGAAATAAATTAGAGAGGTAATCATTGAATGTTTAGATCATTTGAGAAAATCAGTGCAACAATCTCTACGTACATAAGCATATTGGAGAAGGATTACAAATCATGTACAAAACTTACTGTATCTGCAAATGCACAGGATAATACAGTAGCTGTTGTCCTCATTATATCAAACACAACAAATAAAATCTGAGCTTTGCAAACTCTTTGCTCATATATATGCAGGGTCAGCTTTACCCACGTGTGGTCACAAAAGGCCCAGAGACAAAGGTGTGAACAGTGGTGCCTCCCTGCAGCAGCACAAGCCCCATCTTGTACAACCCGTACAACCTGAGAGTCAGAGGAGCACTAAGGTGAATGAGTCTTCACAACATGTCACTGTCTTAGTACTTCATAATACTACAACATAGGTAATGAGATCTTCTCAAAACGTGATTTAATATCATGACTCAAGCTGGATGGTGAGCACAGGAAAATTGCTATTTGAATTTAAATTACAATTTCATTAAGTATATTTCACTTTAAAATTAGTATTTTCTTTCTAAGTGAACAGATCAGATTGTGTAACTGAAAGCTATCTATGTCACAGCCTTTTCCATGCCACTGCAAAAATAATTCCAGTGGTCTCAAGGATAAGGTGACTGAGGTTTCTCAAATACATGTGCTATATATGCAGATAAACTTTGTCTTGTTTTTAATTACAGTGATTACTTTCCATCTTCCTGCCTGCACTGAAAAAGCAAATATAGACCTTATCATCATGGCTAGGCTTTGAGAATGAAGATTTGAGAAGGGCTCTACCCATGCTTGCTGCAAGCATGCTGATGGCTGAAAAGGCCAATGCGAGACAGACAAGTCCGGTTGCAAAGGGCACAGCGGAAAAACTCCCCAGGTGAGATCGACAAGACGCGATTCTTTCTGCGTTGTCTTTTCTCCCCGAGAGTGATCCTGCGTGTGTTCTCAAAAGAAGCAGCAGCGTTATAGACAGTGTGTCTCCAGGCCTCCTGATTGGAAGCCAGAGTAGACCAGTGGTGAAGGTCAATATGGCCAAGGCTGAGGGATTGTTTCAGGGAGTCCTTGTATCTCCTCTTCGGGGCTCCTCTCTTGCGGCAGCC
>JAWWLV010000018.1:15519137-15542818 GCA_035041135.1 Platyrinchus mystaceus | reverse complement strand
GCCCAAAAAGCTCAGCAGCCTCTGCAAAGCAGGATGTTAAACGCTGCAGAGCTACTTCTGTGTGGGCGACGAGGGCATCGTCATCAGTGTATAGCAGCTCATGGACAGACCTTATATGACCCTCCTCCAACTCCCCTTCCAAAAACTGTGTCACCAGTGAAGATGGCCAGTGCCCCACTGATACACTATTGTGTGCCAGTCAGGGACAGAGAAAGGAACAGCCTCAGTGAGAAGCACACCTGGGGACAATCTGCTTTAGCAGTATTATATTACTCTATTACAGCATGAAAAATAGCATTGTACAGCACCAGCACGTTCCTTCTTTTTAAAGACATGGTTCTTCTATTTGAAACTGAAATTAATTCAGCCAACATATGCAGTCCTTTATTAAAGGCCTCTTTGAACATAAGGAAACAGAGATACTGTAAGAAGTCATGCATCTGAAGTTGTTTGGGAGTAATTTCTTGTTTATTCAGTGTGTGCAGTCAGCTGTGGGCTGCACCCCCTTAAACAGTCCCCCTGCACTGACCGGGGGAGTCACATGAAAGACAGTTCTGGTGTTCACCACAATCTGCGTTGACTGGAAAAAAGGCAACTTCCAACCTCTGCTGAAGGACTCCACCAAAACCCTCCCAAGAGAGCTGTTTAGAGGACGCAGTGAGTCAGGGAACTGCCTCTGGAGGCACCTTCCCAGCACACCCGCTCTGACCTGCTCTGCTCACTTATCCATGCTCCATCTGCACGCCTCAGCCCTCTTCCCCCAGGCACAGCTTCTGCCATGGAAACCTTCTTCAGACTCCAGAGGAGCCTCACTCCCTGCATTGCTAATATTTTTAGAAATTACCCTGTTGCTGCAGTGTATTACAAATTAAACAAATGCACTCTTATATAACATTATTACAATTATATTGCAGTCTTTGCCTCAGAGAGACAGCTACTGAGGTTCTGCCACACTGCATAGCTGGACACTGAGTGCACTGTATCTTGCCTAAAAGTGAGGTGTAACAGAATACTTGGATTGAGGATACCACCTTACTCCATCAAAAAGTTATGCCTATATAAATCTTAAATGACTTGAAGCATGAAAACAAATTGCTAAGCATCCAGCTGAGATTTCAACTCATTTTGAGTTTCTAATTATGCTTGAACAGCTCTTGAAAACACTGAGATCTGTTTCTGACTGCATAGCAAAGCATCGAATGGGCAAGACAAATATTGTAGTAACCTTCATAAGCAATCTGATAGTTACTGTGCAATTCATCCTCTGCCCTTTATCTTCTCTGGAGAAGTCAGTACTGATTATGAAAACACAATAATAAGACATTCCAGAAATTTATATGTTTTTTAATCTATTTTTAAAATTTATTTCAATATTTTAAGGAAATACTTAATTTGTGGTGTTATCTTTCAATTTCCATTCTCTGCTCTATGGAAGAAGTATTTAACAGACATACTTTGATGTCAGTACAGATTAACAGGCAGATAATTTTCTTCTGAACAAACTTGTTTCTGTAAATATAAATGCAATGCAAACATAACTGGCACAGTCTTGTCTGTGGTAACAGCTGTGATTAAATCATACCTGTTTCCACTGTCAGCGATGTTTATTAACCTGCACTTTGCAATGAAAGGGCAAACTGTGACTGCATCCATGCTTTAGCAGCAGCAGGAGAAATGTTAAATTCCGGACTGCACTAGCCTCACACTCCTCCAGCTCTGGAAATAGTCTCAAAGACAGTCTTTTCCATTTTTCCTTTATAGTTTTTTTGGGTTTCTTTCTATAGAGATTATTTACTAGGCTCTTCAACTTTGCTATGTCACATATCTGAAGAAAAAACAGTGCAAAATATAGAGCATGAAACATACTGGTGTTCAACATTCCTTTTTCAAGCATTTTCTGGGAGCTTTTTAGGAGAAAAATTGTTTACAGGAAATTCTCTTGTATGACCTTAGTATTGTCATCTCTTCCTCACTGAGAAGGATCACTGAGGTACAAACAGCACCAACACCTGGGTTTTACCACCCAGGTGCCACTGGCATGCTCAGTGACCTTGGGTTAATCACTTAACTTCTCTGTATGTCAGTAAAACATCAGTGGGGGCTATACGGCCAAATAAATACATTGAAGAAGCTTTTTATGTGCTTCAGAAAGTAACCAGTGGCACATAAATGCACAGTACTGCTGTAAAATTGTAACTGAAAAAGACAAAATTAAGCCAAATATTGGTAGCTATTCTTAAGAACTTGTGCAACTTGCACATTCAATCATTAATATTTTCATGCAGTTTGTCTCTCCTGACTGTCTCTCCTGACCTTACCTTACCTCAGCAAGGTACCTTATTGCAGCTCATCAGGTACTGCCAAAGTATGGGAATTTGGCAGGTTGCTCTTCACAGAAAAGGCCACCTGTATAAAGTGTTTGTAGATACAGTGTGACTGTGTTTGGGCTTTTTAGACACTTAAAAAACTACACTACAAAATACAAACTGATTTTTAATTTCTGCCTTATTACCACTTCAGTTCCTCCTTCAGCATTACAGTTGTGTAATCTCTACCCTGGGAGTTTCCAAGATCTAACTGGTTAAAGCCCTGAACAACCTGCTCTGGCCTCAGAGCTGACCCTGCTTTGAGAGAAGGCTGGAGCCCTCGTTAGGTCCCTTCTAACCTGAATTATTCCACAATCCTTTCCCGCAGTTTCTTTCTGCCTTCTTCCTGATGTTTTTCAGGACTTCCCTTCTAGACTAGGGACTCTAATACAGAGATTGTTATCTTGGCAGAAAATTCAGGGGTCCAATCTTTATTAAGTTTGTTTTTATGAAAGATTCAGTGTATTGCAGGAAAAGCCAGTATTTATGGTAGATTTGCATATTATTTGGTTTTGATTTAAATGTTGGTTTTGCCAAATCTTCTGGAACCTTCAGTAAATTGGAGGAAAAAAAACCCCAAGTTATTTATACTTTTCAGTTCTTCTATGTAATCTCTGCTACTTTTTAACTGATGGCTGTATGTTTCAAATGTTCCGTACTGGACTGTTGTGCCTGATCCGTTGACTTCTCCCGTTTCCAGAAACTGATGTGAATGAACTTGCAGGAAACATTTTAAGTGATTAAAGCCCTGCAGAGGACACTGAATTACATGTGAAAATCACTGTTCTGAATTAGCCTTTTCCTCATGAAAATTAGAATCTTTTCAGGTTTTCACCTCTGTATTAGCCTGTGTTTGCAACAGAACATTAGTTTTATGTTCTGCACATTTTCAACCTCCCTAACTAGCTTTCTAAACTATTTTCCAACTCCAGTAGAGGTCAATTTTTCAAGCTTCTTAAGTAATAGCAGTGAGCTCTATTACACCTTTTTCCCCCTTTCTACTGTCTAACAGGAGCTATTACTGCCATTTGACAAACAGCATGCTTTTACTTTATTTTTCCTTATTCCTTTCTTGAAGAGATTCTGTAAGAGTTATAAAAAGCAGATCAGCTCTGCAAGCACCTATGGAAGAATTTTTCCTGTCTTTAAAAGGTAATGTGAAAAACAAAGTAACTTACGTTCAAAAGTTACTAAAATGACTCCTGGAGTCAGGAACCAAAAGAAAGAAGTGAGAAAATGATCAACTAAGACGCAGTTGTTTTTACTTCCACCTTACCTATACTTAGGATTTTTCAGCAAATTGTTGTTGCTATTTTATCTTCTTTAAGCACCATTCTATATGCAAACATGGCCACTTTCAGTATTTTTCTTTTATGGATTTAAGATCTGCAATGCTGAACCAAAATATCTTTTTTTTTTTTTTTTCCCCTCCCTTGCAAATACAAGCCAGTATAAATGGCTCCAGTGAGTAATTTTCCTTAAGGGCCTCTACATAAGTCTGGCATATTCTCTGACTATCCACATTACTGAAGGTTGCTTACAGCTTTGAGCAAAACAGTAAGAGTACTGCCATCCTCATGATCAAGCATCCAAGGAGACAACTCCTCTGATAAGTTACAGAAAAAAGGACTCTCTGTTTGCTCAGACACTTGCACACTTCAGTTTCTTGCCAAAGTCTGTTCACACTTCAAGCTCCTGGTGGATTCTGGATATGCAAGCCGAGTAATCTACCCCTGATCAGTGAGTCACCATGGCGTGATTATCCTATGATTAAACCACTTTTGCTTCCTTTTGCTGTGGCTACTCCACACTGGAACCTTTCCAGATAAGTCCACATCCTCTTGCTCAGAGATCAGTTGATCTCTTCAGTACACCACGTTCGAGATTGTAGCACCAACGATTGTTGGACTGAGCACTTCAGGAAGGCAATAAATCACAATGCCAAACTTAATAATTTCTACGATTATCTCTTCATCCTCTTATCTGGTTCATCCAGAGCAATCAGCATGATTTTCCAGTTGTGGGAAGCCAGGTGGAGGAAGCGCTGCTACGAGTTTTTGGTTACCTTTGGTAGTCACGATAATGACTACAAAGAAGCCCCTGCACAAATGCCTAGGGAATGAGGAGAATCAGCAAAAAGGTGATGCTGCAATGAGGAGCTGGAAGGTGGGTAATAGTTGTTTTGTGACACTGGGATGTATCCAGGTCTATTTTCACCTATGTAAACTTAACCCACAAATCAAACCGAATCCAGTGCAGTAATAAAAGTGACAGATAACTCACAACAAAACATGGGCATGAGACAGGTTTTTCTGGAAAAAGCCTCAAACAACTGCAATGATCATATGAGCAGTCCCTAAAACTCAGCCCACTGTAGTGCTATGAACTAGTTGACAGCAGAGGGGATGGACACGCACAGTGGTATTCCAGCTCTGTCTTGGAACCCCAGTAACAGAGATGGCCACAACTGTCTTTTGTTCCTTGTAAGAGATCTGTAGCTGTTTGTGACATCCCCAAGATTTTTGTGCCTTTAAGATTAAAACCTGTCAGCCAGAAACAGTGTTCCCTTAGTGTTTTATGGAATGTTTCTGCTCTCTTTCACAATGTACTGAGGGGCATTTTCTCTATTATGCACTGGTATCTACTATAACCTAAGCAGTACTAAAAGACGCCAGTTTTCCAAGACTGTATTTCAATTTTTTAGATGTTTGCAAAATGGTGGTATCCTTAAATGAGCAACCCTATCATGCAGAGGACTGAAGGAAAAGTCTAATTTAACTAAAGAGTCCGAAAGCTGCCTCAGTTCAGACTTGTTCCCAAGAGAACATTGCTGGGAGCCAACTACTGCCTCTTCCTTCTCTGCTTTCTGTTGCTGGCAAGACTGAATCTATTTTTTACTGACATGCCACTTATAATATGCTGTGAAATGTGGGCAAAATGCAAAGAGAATTTGCAAGCTATCTTGATAAACATTTGACATCAGTTTCCAAAGCCTAGAAATAGTTTTGTGATGCTCTGAACTCAGGTAACACAGGGATGATATTACACAGTATAGCATTTTTGTGGTGTAGTTGCACAGAAATGTCAGCTGTGAGATGAGCAGCTCCCTGATGTGAAAGAGCATGTTCTAGCATCTTTACACTTAGACTACTGTACATAGCGGCTCTTGATCAGTAGTTTGCTGTGCTTCTGACTTTCTGCTCAAGCCAATTTGTTCAGTTTAATCACCTATGAACTAAAAATAAAATATGTAAGTGCCTTTGTCAACCAGTTCAACATCTTGTGATGGATATGTTATATAAATGCTATTTAGTATGGTAATAATTTCTTTGCTATATTCAAAATTTTCTTACCTAGCTCCAAACAGAATTTGAAACATCTTGATAATACTTCACTGGCACCCTTTACTTTTCAACTTGGATTTTAAACGTGTGTGTGCTCCTCTGCTCAATCCACTTGCAGCCTTGTTCTCTCTAATCTTTCTCTTTATCCCCTGACAGAAGTTGCTCTGTCATTTGTGCTGCTTCAGCAATCTCAAACTCTTGACTGCCTTTAACCTACTGAATCACTTCCTGACTTGATGTGATGCCTGTAAACTCCTCTTCACCTGAACCTGAAGACGAGCATTTCAATCACATTTCTCCATTCTAGCAAACTCAAAAGCTGGAATGGGTTTTGCAAGATAGTAATTTTTGCTGCATTTCAAAGTCAGCTTTTCTTTCACCATCTCTGTAATTTTCCTTTTATCTTGCTAGGTAAACTGCCTGCACTTACTTTGATAGAGCTTGTACCTCTTTCCTTCTGTTTCTTTTTGTAAATAGCTTTGAACAACAACAAAAATAATGTTATCTAAGGATGCAGGTACATTTACAAAATGTCACAAAAACATATTTTTGGCAATAATCCCAGAGCAAAACAAAGATATTCTGGGAAGGCCTGAATTTAAAAATAAATTCTATTCTAAAACCAGGGGTCCTGTGCTTTTCAGAGGAGTGAGTTCTGTCATTCCTTACACACTAGGACATTACACACAGTAAGGTCCTCACTGAAATGAATTATGAGTCCCGGAGTTACAACACTGCCTCACATCTACATATCTTTCCTCACATTGCCCTGAGTGAAGCCTCCCACCTGCTGCCAATATCCCTCTTCCCAGCTTGCAGCAGCAGAGTAACCACAGCAATTATCTGAAAGAAATTACAAGGATTCTATCTACCTCATTTTCAGTTGTCTTTTAAAGGAGTTAAGAGCTGGAAATAGAGGCAAGAGGCAGCAGCTAGCTATTTCTGCAATGAAGTAATGAAGAGAGCATGACAGTAGCTCTATGGAAGAATCAGTGGAGTTTGTTCACTGAGTGCAGCAATAGAACCAAAGATTTTTAAAGCTGTCCTTCCATTCCAGTCCCCTCCTCATCAGGTGACCCCGCATAAGTTTTTATCTGTCCATATTTCTTTGGGCAGATCTGGCATTCATTTCTTCTAGAAGGTGCAGCCCAGGGGAAGGCAAGTCATATCTGTATTTCCTGAACACTGTCCATGCCTGGGGCTCCAGCAGTTCCTTGTGTAAATTAGCAGAATGCTACAAGCCCACTTCATCATTCCCCCTCCTACAGTGGGAGCTGGAGCAGGGAAAACACAGGCCTCTTCACATCAAGTGTATCATGAGAATTCCCTCCTGGACTCTTGTAAGTCCTCTGAAATTCTCCATGTCACTGCAGCACATAGGAGGAAAGCAGACTCCCAGCTGAGCTAAGGGAAAAATAGAACCCTTACCCCTCAATAAGACAATGCATTTCTTTGACTGACTGTCAGAAATAAAAAGAAACATAAAAACTCATAACCTGAAAAATAAAACTTTATCTAAACTAAACCTGCACAGAGGCCAAAGCACTAGAAAAGTGCTGGAGGACCATGATGGCAACAGGACACTTACTGTGAATGCCAGGCTTCCACATCCTTCTGCATGTCTGATGCTTGTGACATTGCTGTGGCCTTAGAAAAAACTCAGCTGCAGCCCAGACCATGGTAAATATTGCTTTGTTTGCGACTATCCTGTTATTTTCCTTAAAATAAATAATACTATTTTTAATGTTTCTACATCTGAAACAGCTCATATAAAGTACTGATCTAGTACTGTACAGCTGCTTTCAGACATACACAGGAGGCACTCTTAAAATCTATTCGTATCACCAGTCTCAATCATTTTATAGCCAAAAAGTGCCATTCTTCAGATGGATTTCAGAGCCCTGTGGAATGAATAGATGCTGTCTATGGTACTGCAGTGTTTCCAGATTTCCACTCTGCAGATGGTCATGGCATTTTCCACATGACTCCTACTGTAATACCAGAACCACATAAGTAATTTATAAGTAACTGATATATCCCAGCACTTTATAGCGCCCTGTGCAGTATTCAAAGCTGAACAGATAATACAAAAGAAACAACAGCATGTCTCCTTTTTTTAATTTTATAGAGACCATATATACATCCAGGAAAAGCAGAAAAGCAGAAAAAATACTGATGTGTTAGCTAGCACATGAAAATATCACAACTTCCATTAAATACAATTAACTAAAATGCAAGAGAATTATGAAGGACATGCCCAGAGAAAATAAAATATTATTTTGTGGTGTGGTCAAGCCTCTGAAAATACTGTTACCATTGATCTGAATTCATTTGTATAATTGTTAATTACTTTGTTACTGGAGAAAGAGGTGTCTAATTGCTGAGAATGACCTTTCTGTCTTTGTTTTCCATCCTTTTCCTCCTTTCATTGGGCTAAACAGATACACACTTTGTTTTTGCCTTTTCTTACGACAAGATGTAATAAAATAACTTCTAAAAAAGTTAGTAACAGGAGATATGGGTTAAAAAATATCGAGGAATATAAATAAATGGTATGGCTTTTGTTGCTAAGAAAATACAGGGTGAAGAATGAGATCCCACCAGCTTTTAACCTTGAAGTATCCAATGTATTATGTAGAAATCTCACAGCAAAAAATAATAAAAAAAAGTTACCACTGGTATCACAGGTAAGTATTCAGGACACACGAATACCATTTTCTTTTTGGTTCTAAGCATATTTAATTTCAATGCAAGGCTTCATAGTTAAATATTTTCTTTAAACTCCTAATGAGGAAATTCAGGTGCTACTGTTTCAGGTGTTGGTATCCTGGCCACACCAAGAGACACCTGCACGGCCTCCCACTCCTTCCAGCTATGGCTGCATGTGTGGCCCAGATGCATCTCAGCAGCAGCAATATTGTACTTCCATCTCAGAAGAAACTTATTAAAACATTCTTCTGAGTGACCATAACAAACCTGTTTCAGAGTGCAGGTGGAACACAGAACTATTACAACACAGGAACTGGATGTGAGTGTCTGACACCACTAAGGCAGTAAACTGTAATCAAATTCTAATTCAAATCTAAATTGGCAATATGTTCCCTTTAATGTTTGATAGATCTCCACTGTGCTCTCATGCAAGAGCAACCGTCAGAAATCAAAATGCTTGATCTTGTTTTGGAAATGTGCTTGCCTGCGAGTGCCAAACAATTCCATTTTGGCCAGACCCTGGGCTCTGTGAATGGTGGGCCGTTTCAGAGTAGAACACAATCCCTGATGAGGCTGCAGGACTGCAAGTGAATCACTTAATAGTTGGGATTCTTTGTTTCAACACAGCTCTCCTTTTATGAAGTTAATATCAAACTATCAACAATTTTTTACAAATAGAAAAGAAGTGCTTACTAACCAAGCCTGGATAACTAAAAAGGGATGGATTTCTTTTCCACTACACAAAAAGTAAGTTAAAAAAAAAAAGTTGTTCTTACATTAGTCTAGTGATGCAGATTTTGCTTATAAAGCCCTGGGCATATAAAAATGAATTCATAGCTGCAGTGTACGTTCAGTGCCAACACACCAGTGATCATGGAGAAGGTGAATTTAAATTACCCATTTTGTCTCTGAAGTTTACTCTCCAGCACAATTTGGAAACAGATCAACACAACTAAATTAACTGTATCAGTAAGGACCTTACTGGAATTTCACAGGATCCAATAGAGTACAGACTCAAGAGAACAGGTCTGAGCTCAAGCTCTGCTTTCTCTTTTCCACCTCTGTGACATGAATCCCAGCCTGAGGCTAGTGATGAAGGCTGCTATGCTGCTCTTATTGTCAACATTCCAATTGGGGAATGCCTATGTAACCAGTCAAGCCAGTTCTGAGGTTCAGTTGTCACCAAAGCAGCCTGAATTGGCCAGTCCAATCAACTACAGCAACTGGATTATGCTGTTGAATATTACAAAATGTTTTCCTTTTCCTTTATTTTCTTAATCTGCTTATCAATGAGGTCAATTAAGAATACAGCAGTTCTGAACATTAACAGAGGTGACCAAGTGCAGATCTAGTAACTCAGTCAGGTAGACAGCACGTCTTCAGAGAAAATTTGACATTGGTTTGTAGACACATGAAGAAGAGGGAAACATTCCTTTTTTATTATGTGAACTCCCACATGCAACGTCATGAGGAATTTGTGTGGGAACTTATTTACAAAACCGGGGCTTAGTCATTACACTGCATCAGGAAAAAAAATTACCATGCTGTAAGTCAAATGTCACAGCAGAATTTAATATGCTGGAATTCTTGGAAAGTGTTCTAATGCTTTTAGCTCAAAAGTAGAGTACACTGCTTTTTATAGCAATGAATTTTGTTTATTATTAGTTTTTGGCAATCCCCATAGTCCACCGGCATTTTCTAACCCACAGAGATTAAAACCTGAAGAGAAACAGAAGGTGGTAGGAAAATGAAATATGCCTAATTGAAGTATTCAACATCTACTTATCCATGACTCAATAATATAGATATGTGAGCAGGAGTTCAAGATCAAAACATTGTTCCTGTTTTCTGCCCAAATGTGCCATTATTAACCAATTCAATTTTTGTAGCAGCCAAAACAGAGAGAAGTGGGGAAGTGACTGTATCACATAAGGGATGGAGGGTGTAGTATCTGGACTGAGGACAGATTAGCAAAACAGTTTGCATAGAGAAGAGAAAGAAATCCGGGAAAGCTTTTTTTCTTCTACCAAATCACAGTACCGGCATCTGTGGCCCTTACATGTAAGTCAGTCTTAGTGGATTTATGGGTAAAGAAGTTCCTGGCCTGCAGTGCTTTCAGTATGAAGACATGCTGACACAATCAGGTTTCCACAGTCTTCACCTCATTTCTTCCCCTTTTCACTTTCCAATCCATACCTTATCTTACAGGGCAAATGCAGCCTCTGTTCCCCAGGTCCCGATCTGTGTCCACTGCAGCCTCCCCTCAACACGTCACTGTAGCTGTCACGTAGCCATGAAGAACACCACGCGCAGACAATCCAGGGCAATCCCACAGCTTTGCCCTACGAGCTTTGCCCTATTCCTTTGCCCTATGAGCCACAGCCTACACCCCTCTGCTGAGATGCTGAATGGCACTTCACAGCCTCCTGCCTGCTCATCAGCCATTCTCTCACACCGCTCCAGACTTCAGCATGTACCTTCTGGCTCCAGACGGTTGACTAACTCCTTCTAAGCCACCAAGGGTGTGACTCAGGTTTGCTGCTAGTGGCAAGAACACACTCACATTGTGATGAACATCTGGAAGCAATACTTCGGACACTGCAATTTTGACCACGGCAGCAAAGGAATTATTACAGTACCAGCTCAGGGCAGCTTGTCCACTGTAGCTGTGCAGCTATCATACAGCTGTAGCAGAGGTGTATATGGGGAAGATGAAGCAATGCTCCCATGAGGCTCCAAGCCTTCGCCTGGTGACTTGTTCACTCTGAGCACGGAAGCCATTTTCCCCAGTGATGCCATTCACCAGAAGCCTTTTTTATTGGGGGAACAGGAGAAAGAGAATTTTGGGAAAGTTCCTGTGATGCGACAGTGACAGTTGTGTTTCTATCCCAAGCAAACCCTGAGCAACAAGTTGTCCCTCTAAACATGCAGTGAAAATATTCTGAAGACAGCACCAGTTGGATGGGATGCCCTATGCTCCCTCTCCTCACTCCAAAATGCACTTCAAAAATGAAAGAAAAGAAGCACATGAGACTAGAAGCTAATTAGCACTTCCTACTATATTTGTTATTGCTGATGCAAGTTTTAGTATAAAGAGACAGCAATTTCCTTCTAGGTGGCTAAATTCACAGCTAGGAAGGATTCTCATTCCTCTGCACTCTAGCATTTAATGAACTGTGGCAATGCAGTATTGTCTGTAAAAGGACTTGCTCAGTAGCCTTCTCCCCTTCCCAGAATATTCTGCACCACCTCTGCTTCCACCTTTATACTTTTCACAATTTCCCTAAGAAGAGAAACATGTGCATGCAACAAACACCAAAAATTTAACAGTAAAAAAAATCCGTTAGGATTCATTATATACTATATGCCATTATGTTACATGCTGTATGAATAATAAAGCATTACACAACTTGTAAAACTACTATATTTGTGGATTTGCATCATATAAGTTTTATATAAAAGTAAAACTTTGATTTGTCATGGAAGCTTCTTTGATGATTAACATTTATCAACATCCAACAGTCAAAAGCTATCAGATGTCAGTGTTGTCCTCGTTAATCCTTTTCCCCCGGGAAATGTCTTAAGGATCTGTAGGCTGCTATACTAAGCTCCCCTTCAGCTCACAAAATTCATCCAGATATCTGCAATGACAAAGTTCCTACCAGATAATTTTTGTTATTCTGGGAGGGACTGAACTTCTTGCCACTGAAAGAGATTGCTTTGTAGTTAGCAGTCAAACAAGCACTCATAACAACCTCTTATCAGTATTTCTCTAGGCCCTCCCCTACTTTCATAAGTTTCCCTGTAAACTTAACGCTTGAAATTTAGTTATACAACTTGAATTTTCACTGACTGATTAGGACAGATGATAAGAGAAACACTGTTCTTGCACATCTTTGTTTCTGCTGCTTCCTTTACCTTACTGCCATCACTGTACTTAAAATCTTCTTTGGAAAGGCTAAAGAAACTCCCTTCTGGACACAGAATAGCATCTCATTTACTCAGGAACAGTAAAATTCTCTCTGATGTGCTCTCTAACCCAAAAACAATCTTGAAACCCAAGACAGTAACATATGGTCTGTTAGGAACCACCTTGCCCTTCTCCAGTCTCACTAGGCTAGGGCTATGTAAAAATCTACATCCATTGGAAGTTATTAAACTTTAATAATTAAGAAAACTTACGCGGGTGTTCTCAGCTGGAAACTTGCTATCTGTCACCTGCTACTTCCAGATAGATAAACTCACAGATGGGTGAGACTGCAGATCAGAAATCATACACCTTGCCAGCACTGAAGTACAGAAATAGCATAGCAGAAACTCATTGTCTCCATTTCTCCCATTCCTGGAGAAAATGGAGACAATAATATTAATGGATAATTTTTTTTTTCTTTGCAGGCACTTCAACATCTGAAGGACCACCCATTGGGCCCAGGAGAGTGAGCAAACCCACCTGGCTGCAAGAGAAAACAGAAGTTGAGCAATCAGTAGCATTAACTAAAGAAATGTGGAAGTGGGGCACCAAATTCAAATTCTTCCCACAGGTGTGGGAAGACAGGAACAGTGAGACTTGATGCTCTTGAAATGATAAAACTGAAAACAGAATTTCTACAGATCATACGCAATGTTGAGCATCAGCAAGTCCCTGCGGGCGCTCGTGACAGGTCAGCACCTGCACGGGACTGGTCATCTCACAGAGGCCCCTCACAGGGCAACATCCCTTAGATGAGCATCCACCAAGCCAGGCCCTGGCATGGGACCTTTGACCAGCAGAAGGGAATGTGCAAAGACAACAGCTCCCTCCTCCCCAAGGAATTCTGCCAGCTCCTGCCTGCTCCTCCGAACTCCCAACCACCACCACCTCCAGCCATTCAGGACCAACATCGTTCCTTAATCCCCAGGAGATGCTCAATTTGAGCAAGTGCAGAAGGCACATGAGCACCTGTTATGTGATCTGTACAAAATACTGTGCCAAAATACTGCAAGAAGAGGCAGGAAAGGAAGAAAAAAAAAAAGGCACAGATACTACTCCTTTTAACATGACTGATTAAAAAAAAAAATCTGACAGGTTGTGAGGTTTATAATATTTCAGTTTTAATTCCTTGTTGGCAGCAGCTAGTCTCATTTCATTGCCTTTAATTTCTCCTCAGGTCTATCTGCAAGTTTAATACAGGTCTTTGTGCATGCTCAGGACTTGTTCACTTAATTGAGTGAAACTAGAAGCCACAGTTATGCCAAAAGGTTTTATTAGTGTATTAGAGAATAATCAGCAATCCTTCTCCAACCTCTCCCCAGTTAGACTGCACAAAATTGAGATGATGTTTATTTAAATGTAGGCATGCTACACTGTCTACTACAGTTCTTAAAATCAGTCAGACATGAAAAACTCCACAATTACAGGGTCTCGTCATTCAAGAAAATAAAGGAAAGCAGTTTAAAAAATTGTTAACATCAGTATCACCACTACAACGTACGCCAAAAAATTCCAGTCCACAAAGCTGTGCTTGTATTTACAATCTTTCTTGATGAGTCCATGTCCCATTTATGAAGTTAAGGAGAATATTAATACTCCTTGCAAACTGTGATGCTGTGCCAGTATTACATGTTGGGGTTATTTTTCACTTGTGTAAACTAGCTAAGAAATCCACCTGTGTTCCCAGTCCATCCAAACTGAAATCTCTGTTTTCTAGGTATGCTGATATTATGATCTATGATATGTTTTTAGTTACTGGTACACTACTTGCAACATTGCTTCCAAATTATTTTGAAGGTAGAGCTCTCTCCTTCAGCTTTCTAAAAATGGACTTTACCCCCCACTTAGCAGCTGAATAATTACTGGCTCCATGTTGTCTGGGGGCTGGCTTCAAGAGCAGGAAAAATTTGCCAACATGCTCCACTGTCAATTTTATCTTTCTTCTTTGCACTTTCTCCCTTAAATCAACATATTCCTTATTGTTTTCCCCTTTCTTTTCCATTCTTTATTATACTTGATACTCAACCTCTGCTTGTGTTATGCTTCTGTATTCTGAACTTCTCTACCCAGTTACCATTAACTAATTTTAGGACTCAGCTGGCCTTGATGTGTTTACTCTTTTAAGATCACTTAAGCAGAACAAAGGGCCATTTTAAGCAATGAACTGAACTCCGAGAATGAGAAACAGGGTTGAGCAGGCCGATACTGTTTTAGGAAAGGCAGTCTGGAAATCAGGACCAGAAAGCTTAGTTTCTATGTATCTAAATGATTTGAGCCTGGACTAGGGTGTGTGGTTACGCTGGCATCTCGCTCATGCTGCTCTGAGCAGACTGACTGCACAGTCCCTGCTGACCATATCCCTGCTTTCAACTGAGCAAAGCAGCAAACAGCTTCTAGCTTTAACAGCTGGCAATACAATACACAAACCTCTCCACCACACTCTCCCTGACAGCTCTCACTTTCACTGGAGGCTACAGTTTTTGATTCTTTACACTGGAGCTAAGGGAAAACCAGGTACCCTTGGCTGAAGCTCAGCGTCCCACCCTTTCAAAGGTCAAGAACAGTTGCAGAACAATGTTCAGACAAAGACCAACAAAAAAAATTTTAACATAGATTTGTCAGACTGGAAATGTAGTTAAACCACGTATGAACATTATTCTGCTCTATCAGACCTCAAGAACAATTCATAGAGCCTAGAAATCATTTGTGTATGGTCTTGGAATTAAACACTGCCATCAGTCACCTTTGCCATGCAGAATTTTCCTCCATTCACACACGCACACATTCCTCAGAGGATGTTGGATGTTTCTGAAGAACCTTTTGCTCTAATACCTGTATTCAAAGTAATTTATTTAGAATATTAAATTAATTCATTTTGAATACAGTTTGCCTTTATGATGACCATTTTTTTCACACTATACTTCAACAACACCCACCTGGGCAGGATGTATTGATGGTTTGTGTACAGACCTGGCACAAATTTATATCTGAAAGCAGTAAAACTTTTTCATTCTGCTGACATGTTTTCAACCTGTCCTCTGCCTGCCAAAATAAAACCCTTGAAAGCAGACTCCATGTGACTTGCCCCTCAACTATAGATTCTGTCAACTTACATTATCCATGGTAACAATAATATTTAAGAAACACCCTCTAGTGAAATGCTTACACCGTTTTTCTAGCTTGAGTCAAATAAATACCAGATATCAACAGTACCACAAACATATTTTAATTGATAAACAGCTCAGAGTGGAATTTTGTTTTTCTAATTCCTTAAACCTATTAATAGTTTACATCACATTTCTTTACTTTCATCCAAAACCTGTATTTTTAATATTAAAATGATCTTTTGCTTAGTAGCAGCAACTTGTAGGAAGAAAAGTAATGGTAATTTAAAAAGGTAAACAGTATTGAGGGGCTATTTCTTGTGTCATCAAAGTCCAGTTAACCGTTTCTTATTTCATTTTAAAATACCCTTTTGACTGCCTCTACCAAGTATCAGTTTACTACGGAAAATCTGCACACAAATCTTTATAACTCAAAGAGTCATTCATGTGTTTTAATGACAAAGAGAGCAGAACTGCAACCTGGAAGGACACTGGAAATACACAATGTTAATTGATTATCACGCCAAACTGATCTTTCCAGATGAAGTAAAAGCCAGATCTGACAAATGTATGTAGCTCCTGACTACTAACAGCCTCCAGTGAAATGATGACTACATGACTACATTGCTTCCTTTTACAAACTCATTTACAATATGCTTTGTTGATGATATTTAAACAGTAGCTAGTGCCAAATGGGATTAGCAATGCTGATTACATTAATCAGTCTTCTTGTTCAAAATAAGAAAGTGTCTGTTCATCATTTTACTAAGTTTCCGAGGAAAATAAATTTGTTTTATCATCTTGCCTACCTGCTACCTCTACCCAATAACAGTAGATTGAAACACTGAAGAATAGGGCTCTGTGAACAGTGAACAATTTAGAGGCTACCTTTATGGGGAAAGATATGGCAATAAGAGGTTTAGGGCATGAGGGCACTAACTCAAAGAAAATGACATGTCAGGATTTCTGCCGCTCAAGGAGAAGCTTTTTTCCAGAGGTCAAACTTTGGAGAATATGTTGGTTTTGTTCACTCTTCTAGGGTCAATAAAAAATAATGATATTTTTTATCTGTTTTCCAAAATTGAGACAAACTGAATTGAAAACCTACACACAAATACACAAATGCAAACTAAAGTGAAGGAGAAAAGACTTCTGTTAAGCAAGCCTGCCACAGGTTTCACTTGTTACTGCTGCAAAGGATATAATCCAGTTCTAAGAAATCTTGAAAGAGATGTAGAATGAGAACTGCTATTTTAACTGGTATCAGCAAAACATTGCTTCATCTATACACAGCTAAGATGGAATCAATTTTGTGCTGTATAGCCTCAAATGACAGACAAAACACAGCTCCTCATCAAAAGTCTGACATTACCACCTTTAAATTTAAAAGTAAAATCCAGCTTCAAATAGGAGCCCACATACTTTAGAAAGTCCACGGTAAGTTTATTTGTATGCTGGCCAAAACAGGTCCCCGAATGTAATCTGTTCTAACTACAGCCAGAAATCATTTCTGCTCAATTTGTGTGCAGGTCCTTTGCTGGGCCAGGGAGCAAGAGCTGAACATTTGTAACCCACACCCTTAAATACCTCTTCACGGCCCCAGCTAGGGAGGTACAGCACACAGCCACCATAAACACAGGATTTCATACCATCTGGAAGCAGCACAGCCCACTTGCCTCCCATACACTTGCATGGGGCCATGACTTTCCTGCCATGTGCTAATGTATAGCTCTCTCCACAGGGCAGTCCATGACACTCAAACAAGCAAATTTTATTGCAAATAAGAAACAGTGGCACAAAATATATTCAATATATACACTAGAAATCTAGGAGGCATCATTTACAGACAGTAAAACATCTTGCATCCATAGTCTTGACACAAAAAAGCCAAAAACATGGTACTTTTGCCTGAAACTCTGCTAATGACAACACATAGTTGCTGTAGTTTAAAAATACCCCTTCTAAGTACTCCTTTGAAAAAACTATAAATAGTCTGTAAAAACAAGTGAATTTAACATCTCTATTATTTGAATAAATAAGAGAGTAATTCAACATTAGGTGTGGTCTTAAGGTCACAAATTTCAAAGACTATTAGGAAAGAAGAAAATTGAGATCAAAATTTTGCATAAAACATGCAGAATTATTTGTGCTAGAGCTGAAGGAGTGCATATCCCCTTGCTAGTAAATTGCTCCCACCAGCAGACAGTGCATAAATCAGAACTGCTCAACTGTGAAGATATCTGGATTATATATCAGAATTTTTAACAATTTGCTTACATAGCTCAGCCAATACAGAGTTAAGGAAGAAGCCTCTCATCAAGTGATTCAGTTGGACCTGTTCCAGTTGCTACCAATGCCAATAGGAGAGTAGCCCTACAATTCAGGAAGAGCAGGACAGGATCCAAAGTTGTGGTGTGATCAGTTTTACTGTTTATATTAATGCTGTAACTATCAGTCTCCAACTGGAGATGATGCTATTGATGGTAATGAGACTTATCAACACCAATTCCATTTGCAGCTTGGCCTTAATCCAAGGTGTCTACAGAAGTAAAGTAAATTACATTCAGGCAAATTAAAGAATCCATTCACTAATCAGATTTTAACTTTTATTCTCATCAAAAAGTTCCCATCAGTGCAACTTCTGCCTAATGTAGTTCTAGACATTTACTCGCTAAAGTGATCTTTTAAGAATTGTATCTATAGATAAACACAAGCACAGAAATTCCTCTTGAAAATGTTCACTTCCTTCTGGTTCCAACCTGCCACATAGGTTTAGAAGAAAGCTGTTTCTAAATTAGCTCAAAATCATTACTGTGACTCGACAGTGACACAGCATATTAAACATGTTTTGACAGGAGGTAATGTTCTATCACCACTTTGCAGTTTCCCATGGTAAACTTTACCACAGAATCACAGAATCAGTCGTAGAATAGTTGACGTTGGAAGGGACCTCTGGAGATCATCCAGTCCAAACCCCCGGCTAAAGCATGTTCAAGTAGAGCAGTTTGCACAGGATCACATCGGGGTGGGTTTTGAATATCTCCAGATAAGGTGACTCCACAACCTCTCTGGGTAGCCTGTTCAGTGTTGAGTCACCCTAAAAGTAAAGGATTCTTTCCTCATATTCAGATGGAACTTTCTGTGTTTCAGTGCTCGTTCTCCCTTGTCCTCTTGCTGGGCACCACTGAAAGGAGTCTGGCCCCATCTTGTGACACCCTCCCTTCAGATGTTTGCATGCATTGATGAGGTCCCCTCCAAGATATCTCTTCTCAGGGCTGAACAGGCCCAGCTCCTCATAAGAGAGATGCTCCAGTCCCTGATCATCTTTGTTGCCCTCCACTGGCCTCACTCCAGGAGCTCCGTGTCTCTCTGTCCTTAGGAACCCAGGACTGGACACAGCACTGCAGATGTGCTTCACCAGGGCTGAGCAGAGGGGCAGGATCACATCCCTCGACCTGCTGGCAGTGCTCTTCCTGATGCATCCCAGGATACCATTGGCCTTCTTGTCCCCCAGGGCACACTGCTGGCTCATGGACAGCTTGCTGTTCACCAGGACCCCAAGGTCCTTCTCCACAGAGCTGTTTTCCAGCAGGTTGGCCCCCAACCTGTGCTGGTGCCTGGGGTTATTCCTCCCCAGGTGCAGGATCCTACGCTTGACTTTGTGGAACTTCATCAGGTTCCTGCCCGCCCAACTCTCCAGGCTGTGCAGGTCTTGCTGAATGGCAGCACAGCACCCTGCTGCATCAGCCGATGTGCTGAGTGTACACTCTGTCCTTCAAGCCAGGTCACTGATCAGTGAGTTGCACAGGACTGCAGCTAGCACTGATCCCCAGGGACACTGCTGGCTCCCGGCCTCCAACTAGACTCTGTGTCACTGATCACAACCCTCCGAGCTCTGCCATTCAGTCAGTTCCCAACCCCCCTAACTGCCCACTCATCTAACCCACACTTCCCGAGCCATGAGGATATCATGGGAGAGAGTTTCAAATGCTTTGCTGAAGTCAAGGTAGACAACATCCACTGCCCTCTCCTCATCTAGCCAGCCAGTCTTGCCATCATAGTAGGCTATCAGATGGGTAAAACACACTTTCCCCTCAGTGAATGTATGTTGACTACCCCTGATAGCCTTTTATACCTCCACATGCTTAAAGATGACATCCAGGATGAGTTGTTCCATTACCTTTCCAGGGATGAAGGTGAGGCTGAATGGCCTCCATCTTGCCCTTTTTGAAGACTGGAATGACAGTCCTCCAGTCCTCAGACTCTCCTGTTCTCCATGACATTTCAAAGATGATGTAGAACTGCTTAGCAATACCATTTGCCAGCTCCCTCAGCACTCATGGATGCATCCCATCAGGACCCATGAATTTGTGCATGTCAAATTTGCCTAAATGATCTCTAGCCCAATCTTCCTGGACCAAGGTTAAGTCTTTTTTTTCTCCAGACTTTCTCTCTTGCCTCCAGGGTCTCGTATTCCTGAGGAGTGGCCTTAGCAGTAAAGACAGTGGCCTTCTAGAAAATTAGCTCAGTTGGTTAGAGCACAGTGCTAATAATGACAAGATTGTGCTTTTGATCCCCATAGAGGCCACTCAATAATCCTTGTGGGTCTCTTCCAACTCAAAATATTCTGTAATTCTGTGAGTAAAGCAAAGAAGTTTTCCCTAGTTTGCCATGCCAATTCCTGGCAGACCGTGCTCTCTAACTAAAGGACATACAGTTTCCAAAACAAAGTGATGTTTTTATGCTGCATAATACCCTTAGTTTTGAACTGTATGCAAACATTTAGACAAACTGTCTTTAGACTGTGGACTCAAATTCGCAAGGATCAAGTCACTGTTAAAAAGAATTTGCATTCTAATTATCAAGTGGCCTCATGTATCTTGTCTCCAACAGAGACCAGAGATGCTCAGAGCAGAGTGCAGTGCTGCGTGGATCTGAATGGACCATTCCCTTGAAAAGACAAAGACTTCTCTGCACATGACTGTGGGATGGATCTTGAACTTGAAGAACTTCAAGAACTTCTTGAACCCTCAAACTTCTGCTGAAGTGCAACACTCTGACTTCCATGCAAAACACTTTTTTGGCTGGCTTTAAGGAACACCAGGACAGACATCTTTGTATGTTCTGATGTAGCCTGACACAGAATCCAACTTTGCAGTAACAAAATGCATACTCTGTTTTTGCCTTACACAGAAAGTGAAGGGTTATTTTTGATTGTGTTAAAAAGTCTTAAGCATAACAAAGTTACACATTTTATAGGACTCCTACTCACCTCCTCAGCACCACATGCATTTTTCCCTTTTTTTCATTTCTTGGCAGACCATCCTCTCCAGCTAAGAGGACATACTGTGTCTGAAACAAAACTGTCTTTATACACCACCTAACAAACTAACTTCTCAATTAGTATGAAAATAATGACGTTGACAGATTAGGGTTTAAATGATGGATTTTTTGTATGTAATTATGTAATTATTGCCACTAAATTAAACATTCATTCTGGGTAACATTCTCAGAAATATTAAATCAGTTAACATGTATGTATACACTGAAAGCCCTAAGGACATACAGTGTTAAAGAACATCATAATCTGTTCAGCTCCAACTCCACCCCTCTGGCATTAATTGAAAATGAAGGTGAGATCTTTCACAGTAAGGAAACTGGGGGTTCCCTCCTGATTGAGAAACACTGAGGTGGTGAAAAACTGACATATTTGCCTCCATCCCATGATACCATGGCTTAGCAAATATGGAAAGCAGCAGCCACAGGATGCGATACAGGTTCTAGCTCCATGTGTGACTCTCCTTCACTACTGAAGCACAAGTAAGCATCTAGTTTGTGGTTTTTACTCTCATTTTCTCTTGGTTTCCATGTTTTTCCCACCTTCTATTTAGTTTGTGAATAAAAATTGTTCTGTGGTCATAATATAACTGTGTTTTACTGACTACGCAGCCTCAAGACAGAACACAGGCCTACAAATATATAAATAAAGGTCTCTGCTTTCTAGAACTGTGTTTTAGCTGCTTTTCCTGCTAAAAAACTAAACAGCAAATGTCACCAAAATAGTTAACTGTTTCTTAAACAGTTAACTCTTCCAGGCAGTCACTTTCTGCAACAAATTAGAAAGCTTTCAGATGAAGAGAATTTGTTTTCCGACAGTTCTTAAGACATGTCCTTAACCTGTTCAGGAGCTCATTTTTGTTTCTCTGTGTTTACTCTGCTCCAGTAACAGAAAAGAGGTAAGCACTCTTCATGAGAATACCTGCCAAAGAGAAACCATGGTCTGCTGATATCAAACATAAATCAAACACTTCCTCAGCACTTCCTAACATCTTATTTCATCTTCCCTTCCCCAAAAACCTGCTATTTCCAAGCTTTTCTGTGCATAGTAAATGTCTTATTATAAGGACAGTACATTTTTGCATGTAATTATGTTAAAAGCAAACCTGTGGCTTTTGCTGTTGAATAATAAATATGATACACGTTTAGAGGATCTTGATCTAACACTCTAGAAACAAGTTCAAAGTAGCCTGTTACCATATCTTTCTGCACAGATGTGAAGTTACTTTTACCTTAAACTAAATCTGTCTGAAGTCAAGCCATAACTCTTTTTGAGCATCTTCAATTTCCACTTGATATCTCTAGGCTAAATAAAATTTTAATATCAGTATTGAAGAAGTCAGCATTACTTTTTACTATGAACCTCAGAAACTTCCGTGAGAGGCACAGGCTGCTAATAAAATTACAAAGGTTGGCCTGGGAGAAGTTCTCCAGGGACTGCTGGTGAGTGACAGTTTCATGTGTAGTTATATAAGCTTCAAAAACTAACTACAGCACTGCCTGCACAACCCAACTTCTGAGAAGGACCAGAGCTCTTCAGCTCTCTTCAGTTCCACATTATTTTCTCCTTTATATACTATTGCTGGCAAAACAGCATTTCAACACTAAATATTAATCATCATATAACGTTGATTTCATTATCCATAGTAATAATTTCTCATGGATACAACAGTTTATATTTTACAAACACTTGAAAAACATTAAGATATTAAATTACAGTGTTTGTGAAAATATATTAAATAAAGACAATTACAAAACCCACTAAAGAAACTGAAAAGCACATTAAATGGAAGAGTCTGAAACACACTAAGACAACACTTATATGCTGAAAATGTTCTCTCCCTCTAGGACTGTTTAATTCCAAATGCCATGATTTATCAAAGAAGAAATGTGTGAGACTTGCAGTCACATTGCATAAAATAAGTTTATATAAGTTGGATCTTTCTCTTTAGTAATCAAGCACTTTCCTAATTTCATGGGGTTGGACTGAGTCCTCACAGATTATTAGCATGTCCCGTGCAGATACTAAAATATCTCCCTACGCCTCAATATACTTGCACAGATGCCTGAAGAGTCACTGCAGATGTTACCTGAGCAGGCTTCAGAGGAATGTTACACAGGACCATGTACACTGTTCAATATCAGTCTTGATTTCCAGCAGCTCCACAGTCCAATATGGAAGAATACAAGAATTTACATAGAAGATGCAATTAAGTTACAAATCCTTAAATTCTTTTGTGATGCTACAAAGAAACCTGCTTAAGTGTTTGTGACTGATTAACTCATCAGTAACGTAAAAAAACTGTGATGGGTGAGACGTGACTGTATAATAAAGTCAGAACATGGAAATATAATTTAATTGAAGAATGTTTAACTTAACTAGAATAGCTAGGCATTAATTCCATACCAGCACCATTTAATGTGAATTGCTGAAAGAACACACAGAAGTCCCAGCAGGAATATTTCATACATATCCAAAAAACTGTTAACTTGGAGGATTCTTCAATGTCTTCTTTTGCCAGCTGGGAAGCATCAATAAAAAGAGAAGCAGAAAAACCCTTTGGTCAGAGAGTGCCATTTTTTAGGGGCTGCCTGACAAACAGCTAAGAGAGAGGAATCTGAAGAAGCCAGACTTACCACACTAATGTGTAGTGAAATAGTATTTTCTCCTCTAAAGACTGATATCCAGGTCCTCTTCCTCATATAAATAGAAGAGCAAATCCATTTTGTCCCCATGCATGCAGGTGTTTAATTAACTGAACATGGCATGTAAAACAACATATTTCACAATTACTATCTTATTCTGCCATCAAAAGGGAGCACCATTGCTGCAGCTACTCAAACACACCTA